>JAJHUR010101492.1:0-10870 GCA_027495735.1 Lutjanus campechanus | reverse complement strand
TCATAAATTAAGCAATTTCCAAAACAAACAAAATAATAGCACTAATATTGCATAGCATGCTGTTGAGCCAAACTAAATCCGTCACCGCGATAGCCCTACGAGATGGATCTGACATTTCATAAGACTTGGTTTCCCAGCGACAAAGATGACACTGTCATTTAAAAACTTATTCCTCAAAGAAGTTAAAGCAAGATGCTTTAATAAAATCAAAATTAGTCAGCTAAAGTAGCATGCTCCAATACCAGACTGTACAACAGACCAGAATCCAGTTTAGCTATGCAACAGTACAATAGTTAAGTGGACCCACTCACTCTAACACCACTGCAACACATTAACACTTTCAAATTTATAACCTAATGGGGAACATCCTTAGAATAAAAAGCTGACATCACATCCAGTTTTACTGCCAGCCTATTAAACTGGCACATTTCCCAGCAGGCAGGCTTTTACTTTTCTCTTTCAACCACCTGCTTCAAAAGTGCTTTTAATATCGATGGTCTAATTGTTGAATTCTGTAACTCTGGTGTCTCCAAAAGCCCACATCATTGCTGTACTTATGAGGTGGAGTGCTTAAATACTAGGGCTCGTCTTACGCACATCCCTAACTGAAAGGGATAGTTCAGATTATTTGATGAGGGGTTATATAAGGTACTTTTGGATAGTCAAGTGTATTACCTACGGTAGACATGCCTCCAGTTAGGAGAAGCAGAGAGGGGCACCAGCACAGAAGGTTAGCAATGAACTGCAGTGGACAGGGTCAGCGGCAAAAGGCATCACAGCCGATTAAACCGACATTGATTTTTTTAGATGGACCATTTTTTTTAAGTGTACACTATATTTCTAATATGTTCACCACTCTATCTTGCCACAGACAGCCTTTTCTGTCGGGAAAACACCATAATACAAGCCAAATATTGCTTTTCTCCATATCAACCAAACTCCAAATGCAAAATCAGTACCTGGCAGAACATGGGAGTTGCTGGTCCACCACTGACACTGACTGTTTGTGCTATCGTGTGCCATCTGTGAATCTGATCTATTCTTTTAAAACACCAAAGTCAAACAATAACACAAACAAACAGATTGAGACAGTGACAAACCGGCAACTAGCTATTTCTGCTATGTAAAATTACTGATTTTCTCTATGGAGTTTGGTTTGTTTATAAAGAGCAATATTTGGCCTATATAGTGGTGGTTTCCTGTTGTCTGGTGGCAAAGTGAAGTGGTGAAATATTCTAAATAGTTCATTCCTTAGCTTTTGCACTGGAATCTGTGCTCCAAACTGTGGGCCTGTCAACCGGCATCTACTGTAGCTAATACACTGACTATTGACGTACATTATACAACCTCACTTCAATAAATCCAAGCTAAGTCCCTTTAATTAAGCTTGTACCAGGATCTGTTTTTTCATCAAATGGAGAATGGTACTAATCTACAAAGGTTGCAGTAACCAAAGGGCGTTACAGCCCATTGCTGCCCTGATCAGTTTCACCTTCCAAAAACAGAACAGACTTTGATGGTTCACTCACTCGTCCGTTGGCTTCTCCTTTCCACCAGCCCTGGTCTCCTCCGATCTTGCTGTAGATTTTGACAATGTCTCCCTCTCGCAGCGACAGCTCTCTCATGTCTCGCGCTGCAAAGTTATACCTGGCCACTGCCGTGCTGACCACCCGAGGAGTAAACACTGTGAAAATGAAAACAATCGGCGCTCAATACACTCACACTGTGAGAATTTAACAGCTTATTTCACTGTTTTGTGCATAGCACAATAACCTAAGTTATTCATCATTGTTATGAGGTATGGGATGGAGAGAGGAAAGGTCATACTGGACATTGTGGTAATAATTAGTTGTGGAGAATGATCAGAGGGAAGATGGTCAGTTCAGTGTTCAGCACAGCACAATGTGGCCACACAATGACAAACGAGCATGATGGGAAAGGACAAGTCGTTTCATCCCGGGAGAGGAAATTGGTTTTCTTTTCTTGATTTAATGAGGGAGTGTCATCCTGGGCAGAACTAAAATGTTCTCATTAATGAAAAGAGCGCCACAGAGAAGAAGTAACGAGGTCGACAGCACATAGGCTTATTATGAAATTACAGGCGGTGAGGTGCAGGACGACAACAGGAGCAGGAAAAGAAAGAAAAAAAAAAGAGTACCTGACCAAAAGGGAGCTGAGCTCTGAGAAGAAGAGAAGTTGAGGCCCTGTGGACTGAGGAAGGAGAAGTTGTAGGAGGCGCAGGTGGCTGCTGAGAGGAAAAGAGAAAGAGGAGGAAATAAAGCTGGAAAATGTTTTGAGGAGCCTGCATGCAGAGCCGGAGCCGGAGAAGCAGAGTTAAAAAAGCAGAGCTTGTGCATTGAAGTTTTCTGTCTCTAAGAGATAGGGTTCTATTTTCATGATCTTTAATCTCGCTAATTTTGTTGTCACGAATTTACTGCTTTAGTGGAGTGACGGAAAACAACAATTTGTTATAAAATCTAAAATAATTTGTGGGCTGAAAACAGGATAATTGTGGGAATTGTCAGTTTATGCCCTTGTGTAAAGGCTTAAAGGGACAGTTCACCGCAACAACAAAAATGCATCGTGCTATTTATCCATCTAGATTGATTTGGTGTGAGTTGCAGGGTTTGGAGATATCAGACATAGAGTTGTCTGTCTTTCTCCAATATAGTTTGACTAGATAGCACTTGGCTTGCGGTACTCAAAGCACCAAAAAATAATCTAAGAAGTAATTTGTAGATCTTATTGTGCATGCACTGTAGGAACTATTTTCTTTCTACAGCACATCCGCCAAATGAATCACTGCACTGAAGGCTGTGCAAATCTAATCCTGGATGAAAGGCTTGTGCTTTTCACAGTGCGGGATGCAAACATCAAAGGGAAACTTAGGCGCTTTTCATATAAATGTCTAGTCAGTGTCTATTTCAGCTTAGATTTCTAGTCTACGCTTGTACGGTATTTTTGTCACCTAATGCCTGGGCCAACAGAGTAATAGCTGCAGACTAAGGTGGTGAAAGCACAGGGTTAGTTTTCTTGGTCAATATAGCACACAATGAGGAGTTTATTGCTTCAACTGACCACATTTACCATCAACATTGACTGGACATCCACATGAAAGGTATGGAAGTTTCCCTTTAATGGTGTCCTCCTTGGCTGAGCTGTAATCTCAATCTAGCTGGATATATAGCACTGAATGTAAGAGGAAAAATATGTATTTTTGATTTGACCCGTCCCTTTAAAGAGACTTCTGTTTTGTTCTCAGTTTGGCAGTGTTAACTTTACTGCATGTAAAGACAGTCAGACTATAAATAAATGCAAGCCTCATAACAATCATTCCTTTTTTATTTATTGTACAACAACGGTGGCAACTGAATAAAACAACCTTGTGCAACATTCCCAACATGATGACAGCCTGACCTTTAAATGCACAATAGGTAAGTTCTGCTGCTGGGATCACTCTCACATGTAAACAATAACAAAAGGGTCTGATGACGTCTGAAGTAGCGTGGGATCATGGGAGTTGTTTTCTTCATTGTTAAACACTCACCATTGCAGATGAAAAAAATCTGACGTGACTGAGGAAAAAAATTGTGTTCATGGACAAGGTTATGTATGAAGTTTTATTCACGCTACTTTTCGTCAGATTTGCCAACTTTCATCGCTCTCGGATGTATCCTGTGTTTACCTGGAAGTTACAGCAACTTGTGGCTACTACAAAATGCACTGTTACCTCGAATAACTCATGGATTTCTCTCGACGATTGTTGGAAACATTTGGGATGATGCAAGTACAAAACTCAACAAAACATGTAACACTGGTCTGGCGTTTTTTCTACATTTTAATTCAGAAATGTTATACCTTTTAATGTGTGAAACATAAATTCAAAAATGACATCATCTGCTCTTTGCATTATATGTCCTTTGCACAACCACCCAGACAATGTTTGTCTCTCACTCCATTACCAAGCTGTCAATACAGTCCCTTTAAAAGCTATGCAAAAAGCATAGCTGAGAGAAGTGGATGTCATCGGCCATGGCTTTTACCAGCTCCCCCACACAAACCAGCTGATAATATACTGAATGACCTTAGATGCTTCCTATTCATGATAGAACCTTCCTCATCTCTCTACTGTTTCCATACACACCTGCAGAATGTAACACATCATCACAGAAATACAAAAAAAATGAACATTTGTAAACACAAAAGGAAAGAGAGCGAGAGCGCATCATCATCAGCAAAGACTCAATTGTCTTCATTCATGTACACATTCAGCCAGAACGGGAGGGAAACAATCTAGTGGCCAGTTCTTCCTGCAGATTGAACAAAGGCAGGCCAGTGCAGGACAGGAGCCAGTGCAAGGCCAGAGCCAGTATTGATACAGTCTAATGGACAGAAAGGGCTGCCAATTCAGGCAGCCGGTCCACAGGCCTCTGAGTTAGCTGACAAACTCTTTCCTCTTTGTCTTTTCTCTCTTTATCTACTTCGCGCTGCTAGTCCTTCTTTTCTGCCCTGTTCCCCTCTGGGCTCTCTCCGTTCATCTCTGTATGAGTCAGGCAAGTCATTGGCCTGGGGAAGAGTGAAGACAAAGAGAGTGGGATGTAGTCTGTCTCATTTATTTTACCCTTCCTTTCTATATCCACAGCCAAGAGGGCAAGGATTTAAAAAATGGACGTGCACATTACAGCATCTTTGTAGTCAAATCAGTATCTTAAAGAATAACTTCGGTATTTTTCAACCTGGGCCCTATTTCCCCATGTGTATGTGCGTGTATGATTGATAAGTACAACTCGTTTTAAAATTGGTTCAGTATTGAGGGAGGCGGATGCAGCCGGCAGCCGCGATATGAGTTATAATGGTAGATATCGGGGCAAATTCGTCCGTAAAAGTTTGTGCATTAAACGTGCTTTTTTTCACCACAGACCAGATCAGATCGCCAGTGTAATCTCTGTCAACAGTATGCTTCACTTACTGCTTGCTGTGTGTGACAACATCTCGTGGGATCTTTGTTTGTTGGCGGAAGAAAACAGAGTCATGCTGAGAGCCGGTCAGAGCGGAGTTAGCTGTCCTGGAGTTCAGTTGAAAGTTTTACTGCAACTACTGAAAACAATGGTTTGTGTTTTTGCTTTGCCGAAGTGCAAGAACAGGATGTCGTGCAACACCACATACAGCTTTCACAGGCTGACTTTGTCGGACAGCAACATGCTGAAGTTGTGGCTAATTGTGCTACAACTGGATGCTAACGCTCCTGTCCAGACACTGTGCTTGGCAGACCATCGGGTCTGCAGTGCACACTTTTCTCAAGATGACTCCTGCCACATCCAATCCTGAAACACTTCACCAAACACACCTCAAGAAAACAGCTGTCCAACTCACTGCAATGAAGACATTCTTCAACAAGCAAAGATCCTGTGAGATGTCGTCACAGAGTGAACGGTAAGAGAGACGCTTTGCATGTTGTTGACAGAGATTACACTGGTGATGTGAGCCGGCCTGTGGTGGAAAAAAGCATGTTTAATGCACAAACTTTTACGGACGAATTTGCCCCGATATCTACCGTTATAACTCGTTTCTGGCTGCATCCGCCTCCCTCAATACTGAACCAATTTTAATATGAGTTGTACCTATCAATCATACAGACACATACACATGGGGAAAAAGGGCCCAGGTTGAAAAATACCAAAGTTATCCTTTAATGATCATTAATAGAAGCAGGCAGATATAAGTTTACATGCAATTTGCTATTAGCCACTGGGACAATAATCCATCCCCCAGTTGCAGCAAGCTAGTACGTCATGTCCTCTAGCTCTTCGTGGGGTAATCCGAAGTGTTCTGAGGCCAGACTAGATATGTAATTCCTCCAGCGTGTTCTGGGTCTGTCCACTGGTCTCCTCCCAGCTGGATGTGTCTTGATTACTGCCACGGGGATGTGTCCAGAAGGCGTCTGAATCAGATACCCATACCAACTCAGCTGACTCCTTTTGAAGCAAAGGACAATCAGTCCAGCTCAAGAGTTCTTACCAGATGTCTGAGCTCCTCAAACTGTCTCTAGGGGTAAGCTCAACTGATTGACATGAGGACTTTGTTGACTTCTATCTGTGATCTAATTCTTTTGGGCACTACCCAAAGCTCATGACTGTATGTGGGGGGCTGTAACCAAGATTGACTGTCAAATCAAAAGCAGTTCTAGAACTCTTCCTGCCACGAGGAAAAAGCTTAAGCATCTCACCCAGAATAGGAAAGATTGGGCCCTCCACTAGAGCCTGGTCTAAGAGGAAAGCTCACTGGTAGCTGAGTGACCCATTGGGCAGTATAAGGGCACTAGAGGTTGAATGCACTGCCAATTGGGCCAAAACTTTCTACACAAAATATTAACTGAACACAGCGCTGACTTCTTTTCTCTCCAAAGCCAATCTCACTCTTTATAACCATTTTCTGTTTTGGTAGTTGCCTTCTACAGCTGCTCTGAAAAAGTCAATCGCATTGACTTATCTCAGCCCCAACCAGACAGACGAGACTTTCAATCACTTCATCTGGTACTACTTCATCTGAAGACTGGCATGTCTTAACACCTGTCATGAACAAGAAGGAGGATGAATGTTTATGACTGTTCATTTAGTGTCATTTGGTCAATTATGCAAGTACAACTAAGACATGATCAAACTTAAAGAAACTGTCTTGTGTCATTGGTTTTGACATTAGCTATCGTGACACCGTCATAACTGTGTCATGAACAGTTCCCTTGACCTCAACTCAAGTGGTGCATTTTTGGAGTTTTATGTCATGTAAATCCAAGGCACACACCTTCAAATAAAGTGATGCCCTTCATCTTCACTGTTTGTCCACATATTAGCATCAGTTATTTTAAGTTGTCATTTGGGCACAACTACCACAGGGTTGTTCATCAGGCAACATGAGCAACTAAACTCTTCACAGGACATGGTAATGGTCCCCTGTGTAGTTGTAGACCTCTGTTAGCACTACTGAGCTGTTTTTCTGTGAGTGGATCCCTGTTTTCTTCATCTCACACACCCACACAAGGATGCACATAAACTGTGTGTGTGTGTGTGTGTGTGTGTGCGTGTGCGTGCGTGAATGTGAGGAAATACACAGTCGTGCCAATGGTGTTCCACAGGTGGCAATAAGACGGCATGATATGCTGCAATGCGCCAGGAGAGACAGAGAGGAAGAAGACTGCAAGCTAGTAAACAAGGATGTAAACAATACTGGAGATAAAATATATTTTTAAAAAATGGGCAAATGTTTTAGGAGGAAGAATGTGCGCCTGACCTGTTTGATAGAGCTCAAGGATACACAGTACATCTTGGTGAGTAAACACAACTTCTCTTTCTTTTTCATTCCTTTTCCACCAGCGTGTAACAAAATTAGAACAGCACAGAAACAAGGAAGCATGGAAATTGGATTCTGTGTTGATACCTGATGAAATGTATGTCCTTGGTAAAACTTTTCTTTTTCTATGATTTTGAATGACTGATGCCAGACTTAAAGTCTTACTTTGTGTCTTTGGTTCGGGATGTTTGCACAAGGTGAAAGCAAAGTGCTGGTGAAAAGGAACGTTTGAAAGGCTTACCTGGTGAACGCGTACTGGCCCGAGTTAGCGAGCGTTCTCTCGATTTGTAGGGGTATCGCAACGTGGTATCTAATAACTTGAAGCTTTCTTTCAGTGAATGAGACTGATAGTACTCCACCAGCTCCTGTTACAATAAACAGTACAGTACAGAAAGATTAAAAAAAAATATGAGACCATCTGGTTTTTTGTTATTTGTTTTTTTCACACTCACATTAAGGCACTGTGGGTCTTTTGCGTGGGTAGTTAAACATTTGACTTACCAAAAGACTCTCAAACTTCTTGGCCTCAGTGATGTGAATCCAGCTGTCTTTTTCAATTACTTTGATGTGTTTTACTTCATCGTTGAATCTGTAAAACCACACACCACGGAGGAATCACAAAGAGAAACTGTTTCCAATTGTAAATGATTGAATTCTGCTTAAACATTTGTCTAAAACATGTTTTTTTTTTTTTATTTTACAATTACGTATTGCTACACCTTTACCATTTTATGCTGATGACACACAATTGTACATTTCTGAGACATTTCTGTCTCACCAAATGACCCCAATTAATCACTTACTTAATGTTTGCATGGGTAAAAACTTTTAAAAGTACATGAAGAAAGAAATGACATTCTGTTAATAGCTTTGCTACACCCACTGCATAATTTCCAAAAAGCCCTACTATTTATCTTGGGATCATCAATTAAGGGAGAGAATACAGTCTGGTGGAGATTCTACAGCTCTACCATTAAAACCACCCAAATTTTAGAAGTGCTAAGTAGATGAAAAAAAACCTGTGAATGGTGAGTTTGGGTTGTTATATATCTGAAAATAAGACTGTTTCACAGATTATCACTCAAGGGTGGGGGGGGGGGGGCTGGGGAATGTGTGCTGCCCAACTGATTAGAAGGCAGAATCGGGAGACATTGTTTTGTTTTGTTTTGTTTTCCCCGTTGGGGCGGGTGGTGAGGGACAAAGGGGCGATTGGTTGGAGACGAAAGCTGCCACCATATACGCCACCTGCCTCCAGATTAACCAGTAGCTAAATTAAATTGCAATAGCTGGGTTTCAACTTGTAGAGGGCGGCCCCTATGTATATTCATGACACAACATTTAGAATTCAAATTCTTTGCGCTAAAATGTCAAGATCTGTACCTGAATCAATGAAGAACACCACTAAATGCCCAAGTATCTTGGTTTTCAGCTGGAAAAAAGTGGTGAAAGTGAAAGCAGTTTGGGGGTTTAGTTACTCTTTAAGACACAGCACTGACTGCCAGTATTCTTTTTATTTTTTTGGCATTGATTTTGAAGTTCTTTTACTTGTTTATAAAGCTTAAAATAACCTCACTCCTCCCTGCATCAGAGATCTTGTTTTATTTTATATTCCAGCCAGATCCTCGACTGCTCTTCTTTTAAACATTCCTAATGTGAGAGTGCCATCTGTTTTTATGCCCCTAAACTATGGAAATCACTGCCTTGGGTATCAGGATGGCAAACTCTTTTCTTATTAAACTGGCTTTTAATTTTTAATTTAGTGTAATGTTATGACCTTAGTTTTTAGGATTCAGTAATTGGTTTTTTTATTTTTTATCCCTGCTGTTGAGTTTTTTAAAATTCTATTGTTTTACTCTAGCCAGACTTTTATTTACTGTTGTGTGTGTTTTAATTCTTGTCTGTTTTGTTTTAATATTGCTACCCTAAGCACTTTGGGCTGTATGAGTGTATGAAAGGTGGTATATAAATAAAGCTGAGTTGAGTCGAGTTATTTAGGTGCTGTCAACATGAAATTTTTTGTGGTATACCTGCAGGACTAATAACCCAAAATAAAGTAATTTCCACAAGTTAAGGCACACTGTGGGACTTGTTTGATTATTTGTCTAAAGGCAGGTCCCCATAGCCCGTTTACACCTGTCTTAAAGACTTAAAGAAAATGTGCAAAAGCATTTCTTCCAGTACATCACTGGATGACAGCTCCAGTAAGAGCTCGTACATTATTTCTCTTCGGGATGCATTCTCTCAGAGGAAAGGCGCACAAAAAAAAAAAGAAAAAAAAAAAAAACAGGATTAAAAAAAAGCAATTACTGAGCGGTAATTAGCCGGAGCTAAAAGATGCAAGGAAAAAAGCTGACTGGGGCATCCCGTGAGAATTCTCATTTCCCACGAGATGTGGATAAAAACCTTCCCTTGAGATTTTCCCCTCCTGTAAGATGTGAAACACTCACTTGATGCTGATGGCGAACCTCTCTGCCTCAGCTGTCCTCTCTCTGATAAGGTAGGTCCCACTGCTGTGGGATTTTAAAAGGTTGTCGGCCTGCTGGCGCTCCATGTTCCCTGCAAACCTAGAGAGGAGCAGAGAATAAATGTTGTGACCTCCAAATACAAAGTTACATAATCGAATGACATTGGAGAGGCTTTACAAATTGTTCGACATCAAAACAGCCAGGAAGTAATTAATTTTTTGGTTGTGGTCATGCTTGGGGTCAGTAAGTTTTAAACTGAACTAGAGCATTAAATGAACAGTATTCTAGTATTAAAGGGATAGTTCAGATTTTTGAAGTGGAGTTGTAGAAGCAATTTAGTCAGTGTATGAAGTTAAGCAGTGTACTATTATGGACAGTGTCAGCAGTAAAATATATTTTAGGCATCAAAAAACATCAACATCAGTTTAAGTGTATGTTACATTCAGAATATTTTTACTTTTCACATTTTCTGACAGGAAACCACTTATATAAGCTAAATATTGCTCTTTCACCACACTCCTTTGGCAGAAATAGTCATTTTACCTCGTAGAACACAGGAGTTGCTGGTCTACCGCTGCCTTGACGAGTTAGTTTACTTGTGTTTTTTGTGAATCTGACCTAACCATTTAAAACACAGAAGTGAAAAAGTAATGCAAATAAACTAACCAATCGAGGCAGTAGCAGATGCACAACTCTGTTTTCTGCAAGATAAGATTAGTGTTTTTGCCAAAGGAGTCTGGTGGCTTTGGAGAGAATGATATTTGGCTCATAAAATGGTGGTTTCCAGTGGGAAAAAGCCATCTGGCAACAAGGTAAAATGGTGAAAACACTCTAAGCATAGTATACACCTACACTGATGTTGATGTTTTTTAGATAGCTAAATAAACAAATACATTTTGCTGTTGACTCTGTCCACAGCAGTACATTGCTTACTTGCTTGCTAAGCTGTATTTCTGCTACTTCTCCAAACTCAGGGTGTGGCAACCGCCATCTACTGTAGGTAATACTCTGACTGTGGTACCTTAAATATTGCATTAACATTAATATACTGTAAAAAA
>JAJHUR010101489.1:1152-23718 GCA_027495735.1 Lutjanus campechanus | reverse complement strand
TGTATCACTGTGCACTATATATATATATATATATATATATATATATATATATATATAAAAAACATATGCTGATCCACAGTAGCAACAAGAAGACTATCTTTGTTGTTTCTAAATGTCTCCAACTGAGGCTGCATCACATCTCTCTTACATTTAAAACTACCGTTCATCAGAGCAGATCCCATGACTGTTAAACTCTAATTACCCCCATGAGTAAATAACGAACTTGGGAAGACTTCCTTCTAGTACATTGGCTCTTATATATACAATGAATTATAAAAAAAAACCCTTTAAACCAGTCTGATAACCTTGAATTACACTCATTTAGACTTTTTGGATCCTTTTAGAGATGAGTGTGATCGTTTGACAGTCTCTCTATGTGCTTGAGAGAGACTTGAGTATCATTTTTATTTCTATTTTTTTTTACAAACTGTTTTCATTTCACTCGGCATCATACCTAAACCACAGAGATGCTACTTTGCTGAAAGGGTGTAGGGCTTTCTGCACATATTTTATCACAGCACTGTAATATTCATTTTTCCTTTTGCTGTGAGCGAAAACTGTGTTTGCTCCTCACTGGGGTGCCTGTGCAACAACTGCAGAAGCTCAAGTAAAAACAACACAGTGGAAATTATATTAATTCTACTTGCATAACAGAGTGTAACACCGACAGTAGGCTGAGGCGGGGCACTCATCCTTCTCGAGTTATCAAACATGCCACAAGTTCTTACCTGAACATGATGGATGCTTGATTGTACGATACTGCTGTTTGACGTGAGTATCTTCCTGCAAATACTGAATCTCGTAGCTCTTTAGTCGACTACGAAACAGTCTGCCATGTTCATTCAGTCTTAACAACTGAGTTAAAATGTGTTTGTGTATCTGACAAATTCTGACGAGCTTTTTTTCAGGACGTTGTGAGGTCTCAAGTGTCAGAAATCTTTTGTGATGAATAAAGTCTCTCCTCACTGTCTCTAGTGAGAATGGAGGTAAAGAGGACGCTGAATTCAATTTAAAGTTTCTAAAAAGCAATATTTTCTTCCTCCAAGAGCCTCTGGCATCACCATGGCAACTGATGTTTTTTTTTGCAGCTCTTGTGACACAACAGATATTTGTGTCAAGTTATCACCTCCATAAACACCACCCTGGAAACATTTTAATCAGAAAAACCTTAAAACGAAAAGTGAAGTAAAACTCGTTAATCCTCCTTTCCCCTCTGCAAATGTTGGACAAATATGAACTTGGCGTCACGGTGCGGCGCGGTGGACGTACCTGCGTCTGGATGCGGTTCAGACCTCTGAACCAGAGGATCTGGCCTCTCCTCAGCTCCATCTCAGCGTGGTCGATCTCGTCGGCGCCCTCCGTCAGCTCCTCCTCGTGGATCTCCTCCTTCGTGATGCCGTGACCTGCCTCCTTCAGGAACTTCAGGTGGTGGGTGGGGATGGCCGAGATCAGCTGAGTTTGACGGGGGGAAAAAAAAGTGTTGTTAAAGGGTCACTCTGGTTTACTGGTCATGGTTTTAGTCCTACTCGGCTTGTGAAAACCCTGATGATGTCATGGTGATGTCAGCAGGGTTATTTCAGCTCTGGTTCGGAGACAAATGTGTAATAAAAAGCCTGTGGTGCAAACTGGAGGTGTGGTGTTTGAAAAGTGATGGTGTTTAACAGGCAGGGCTTTAACAAAAAGATTCTATCCAGTTGCATTATGAAAAATGTAATGGATCCAGTATTTTTGAACCTTTTGGATCCATTCAGGGACTAAAAATTAGGATATTTCACCATCTGCTGCTTCAGTCTCTTTTAAAATCCGTCTCTAATGAGTTTATTTATGGAAGTGCAACACTAAATCACTGAAGTGGTCACTTAAGATTGGCAATTATCATAAAGAACATCATGAAGTTTTTCTGAATTTCAAGGGAAGTTTGGTTTAGTTTATGATTTAAAAAAAGGTGGATCATGGTGGTGGTTATGGCTCATGGTTTACTGTGGATCATGGTATTTGCAGTTTTGTTTGTTTACTGTTGAATTAAAACAGAGAGGGAACAGACACACCCAACCCACTGCTGCAGCTGCACATCAGCATCCTACATTTCTGTCACCTTTTCTTTCTCTCTGTTTGAAACCTCTAAAATAAATCACAGACCTCTGATCGGCCTGTTTCTGTCAGCATCTTTCTGCCTCTGTTCTCAGTCTCTGCCCTCCAACTGAACCCACCAGGCTTCTTACGTGTCTCAACTTTTTTTCTATTTAATGTATGCTTTCTAAGCCTGTGTGTGTGTGTGTGTGTGTACATGTTAACAGGATCATGCATGTGATGGTGTGTTTGAGTGCGTGTGTATATCCACAGAGGGACTGACACGCTGGGTTTGTTTTCCCTCTGTGCTCGTAAACAGGAGTCGCGCTGCTTTCATGTGCTGAGCTCATTACCATGGCGATGGTTGTGATGGCAACCCTGCAGCAGCACAAGTGTGACAGGCAACAGTTTGCTACCACAAACCTCATGTATCCACCTCTTCATCTTCTCCTCCGTACATGTTGTTTGTTCTCAAAACTCTGATTTTTCACTGATTTTTGACGCTGTTTGTTCAGAGCAAAGAACACCGGCGGCGGTTCCGGTTCTGGTTCTGGTCTCACCTGTCCCCACAGCAGCTCTCCCACACCGATGAACACACACCACAGCCACTGGTCGATGGTCAGAGCCGTGCAGGAGAACGGCTTCCCTCCGAACTGAACAATGATGATCTGAGGAGGAGAAGAAACACAAACATGACCGCTGAGTGACCTCTAGATTTAGAATTAGTCTGATTTTATGTAACCAGACCCAAATCAACAATACATTGATCCCACTAACAAACATAGTCTGTGTATTCAAAGCCTGATACATGTTACTCCTCACGAATGAGTCACATGTTTCTTACCGTGAGCCCACTAACTTGTTTTTACTCAATCCCGCATACACCATCCTGCTGCAGGAAATATTCATGAGAGCACCAAATGTGTGTTTCACTGCATTAGACTAACGAAGTTGTGCAGCCAGTAGAAAATGTGTTTGGGATAAACAGACATCTTCCCCGAGACGCCTCTGGGACAAAAGGGATTTCTTCATTATGTATGTACAGTAGGCTGTGGGACAACACACTTATCTCCCAAATCAATTCTATCACTATACTTGGGTGTCGACTCGATATGTACTGTAATTCTTAGGCACTGTGATTCAATATTATGATTAATAGCGATTTTTGCTTGCCTTTTTAACACTAGACCACGGAAAAATGTTGAATCACACACTTTGAGAGACTGTATATCAGGATTGATACTTACAAAAACAGTGAATGTTACATGTCAGTCGGTCTTTGAGTTTTATTTCAGCAGCATAATTTCTATACTGCATATCAAAACGGGGCAAATGAAATACTTCAGCTGTTCCAGCTCATCAAGCTAGTTCCATAAAAAAAAGATAAATAAAATAAGATGTCGGGCCAAAATGAATCGAGCCCCTGAGAACGGCTCACAGCACAATGTGAGCATTTAACACCTCAACTTCACTGCAAATAAAAATTACATCTTTATTACAATATAATGAATGAAACATACATTCTTTGAAGTTAAGTGCTACATCTAGCTCTTTGTGCTCATCAAGCAGTGAACAATAAATAAACTAGAAAATATAAAAATATGTGCTGCCCTCTCCTGGCACGCAATGTCTCTTCCGAGCACTAGCTGTATTTTGAGTTTGAGTTTTGACCCTTCAAGGTTGCTGTAGCTGGTCAGCCTGGAGTAATAGACTGAATTATTAAGTCATTGGCTATTAGTTTGTTTAAACAGAGCAGAGGAATTTATGCCTTAAAGTCTGTGCACACATGTTGTTTTATGTTGAGCCAATGACTGTAAATAAAGATGGATGACACTTCTCCACTTCCTACACGGTGCAAAAATGGAGCCAAACTATCCCGGACGAGTGCTGCCATCTTACGCTGGTGATGTCATTTGGAGCCACGGTATCGACTTCCTGACCACACAGCCTGCTGACTCAATCGCGAGCAGAGCTCAGCTGTCAATGATGGCACAAAACCCAGTTTTTCTATCATCAAATAACTAATTAAAATCAAACTGACGAGAAAAATCACACCTGAACAAACATCAGCGTAGTTAGAACTACCTAAAATAACAGAAACCATCTTTGGGGAAAATTTCATTGACATGTACTTGATGTTATAATTTGCCCATGAGCTATCTATTAATTGGGGAAAAAGTTAGTTTAGAGCCCTGAAATGATGCAAGTAATGATGATGATGGATTGATGAGTTACCTGAAGGGCGAAGGTCCCCAGTACCACGCTGCAGAAGATGGGGTTCCTGTAGATTCCCTCGAACACGTTCCTCTCTCCGTGGATCTTCCTGGCGTTGATTTCGTTGAAGAGCTGCATCATGACGAACACGTTAAACACGATGGTGTAGTGCTCTGATGGCGGCGAGTGCAGGGGAGCGTTGCGGCCACTGTCGATGTCGAAAAATGTCTCACCTGAAACACAGTGTAGAAAAGATCCACAAAACAGAACTCACTTTTTTAAAATAAACAATAAATTACCTTATAGCCATTTTCTCTTCAATGGATTGGCATACTGAGTTTGCAAAACCAACCAAACAACCCAATTCCACACGCTGTGTAAAATGTAAATCAGAATGCAATGATTTGCAACACAATACTTTATTGTTTTTTGTAAATATACACTCATTCTGGATTTGATGCCAGCAGCATGTTCCAAAAAAGCTGGGTCAGGGTCATGTTTGCCACTGTGATACATCACACCTTCTTCTAACAACACCCAGTAGGCATTTGGGAACTGAGGACACTGATTGCTGAAGCTTTGAAAGTGAAATCTGCTCTTATTCTTGCTTGATATGTGACTTCAAGTACCCAACAGTCTGGGGTCTCTGTTGTTGTATTTTGCGCTTCATAATGCATCACACATTTTAATTTTCTTGGCACTGTCTTGCTGAAACAAACAAGGACGTCCCTGAAAAAGATGTCGCCTGGAAGGCAGCACATATCGTTCCAAAACCTGCGTGTACCTTTCAGCATTAATGAGGCCTTCACAAATGTGACGGTTACCCATGATGCCATGGGCACTGACACAACATCTGGATGTTCCTTCTCCTCTTTAGCCAGGAGGTAATGACGTCCAGCTTGCTCGTTTAGCTTGCATTTGTAGATACAGTGTCAAACTGAATTGAATATTTGCGTTTCACACAGGTTCCCAACATTTTCGGAAGAGGAATTGTATGAATACATAACTTCAAGACCTCGCAGACCAAAACAAACAAACTGATGATTTTTCCACTGAGGTAACTGAGCAGGCAGATTCTGGCTGAATAAGTTGTACGGCTCATCTGAGTGCTGTTTAACTCACCAGCGAAGAGCAGGGTGAAGATGATGACGAGCTGGTACACGGCGTGGCCCAGGATGTTCTTCATCATGGTCCTGGAGATGAGAGGCTTGTCGCGGCCGTATGGTTTACGCAAAAGCAGGGACTCGGTGGGCGGCTCGGTGGCCAGAGCGAGAGATGCCAGTGTGTCCATGATGAGGTTGACCCAAAGCATCTGGACGGCCTTCAGAGGAGAGTCCTACAGGAGGAGGAGGAGACCTCAGGAGTTTAATTTACAGGAAGGAATGTGAGAAAACAAACGATAGAAAAACATAATCAACAACCAATAACACGGCTCTTCCCACCAGTTTCTCTCCTTTTTCGTCTCGTCTTTGCACGTTTCGAGTGTTACAGCTTTGGGGTAAGTGCAAAATTCAATTAATTAATGAAATTAAATAATTTTCACAAACACCTCTTCACCTCAGTTCACTCCAGATTGACTTAATATGTAATAGGCACCTCTAAAATTCACTTCACATTCAGACTGAGCAGACTGTGAGTGTCACCTCATGATGGTGTGATGTCTGCAGCCTCTGGTGGTGTCTGCCTTTGGACCCCAGCCAGGCCAACACATTCACAGTCATGTATGTGCATGAATGTAAGCTGAATGCATGTGTGAAGAACAACGATGCTGCATATTTTAGCTGCTGGGTCTGCATGTTCTTCCAGGGGGGAAAAAATATTTAAAATAAATATTCTGCTGAAAAGATCCTGAATTGAACAACAGTTGGAGATACAACATTAAAGAACAGCGCTCTTTATAGTAAAGATGCAAATACAACATGATCTGTCATAAAGTATCAGGACTTTATCAAGAAAAATAAACATAATTTTAGAAGTTCTCCACCAATCAATGCAGCTGAACCACAGATTTCGCCTTTTTGATTCCACACATTCTTCTTCTAATGAGTTCTAGTGAGTGAAAATGAAAATACACACTCTGGACTTAAAGTTAGATGACTATGGCTTAGTTCACACGGCAGGTCTTAATGCTCAATTACGATTTTTTACACAGATCTGATTTTTTTGTTTGGCGGTTCACATTACTTTTTAAATGTGACCTATATTTGACCTACATTGATTCCCGTGTGAACAGTCCACGGCCCTGAACAGACCCGCATGTGCAGAAGAACAATAACAAACGGCAGACATGTATCCGATGTACTACCACCTCTGAAAGCGACCCAGGTCGGATTTAAAAAAAATCAGATCTCATGTGACTTGAGTTGTTCACACAGTCATGAAAAAATCAGACCTGTGTCGCATGTAGGCAAAAAGATTGGTTTTGGGTCGCATTTCACTGCCGTGTGAATGAGGCCTATGTGTCTCATTTCCGGCCAGACTCCATTAACATATGGCTCACTTTAACTGATATAAACATCTGCAAGCTTCTATAAGATTATTGATGATTTCTTACAATTCATAAACAGTTACAGCTGCTCATTCCACATTAATTTGACCTCTAGTTAATGTGAAACAAACAAAAACAGTCTGATGACATATCGTGGTCATTTCAGAAAATATATTACAGATTATATCATAGTCTATTGTCAGTTAGACTGACACAAATGCATATAAATCCAGCATTCACACACACACACACACAATGCATAGGACCCCCTCCACTTCTGAAACCAAACCTATGCTGCTGCAACATTCCTCTGTGTATACAATAAAGACATAAATCAGTTTACCCTCTTTTAATGATCTGTGCCAACATGTCAGTGGCCTAACAGAGACCAAGCGAAGGATGATCAGTGAGTATAAACACAGCACAGAGACCACAGACCTGCTGAGTCCCTGTTATATTTCAGGATTATGATGGTGACGTGTTGCCATGGTTTCAGGCTGTATCTTAGCCTACTTTGTGCTCTCTACTCTATAGAAGAGTTAGTTATCTGTCCTGCCAGCTGTGAGCCTTTCAATTAATACACAGCCGCGAGTTACTACATTTTTTTTTTTTATTGTGTCAGGAGTTCAGTTTCCTGATTAGAGGCACATTATGAAACAAAAAAATGTGACACGGCTGCCTCGCCTCCTCACAGCTCTGAGACGGTCACATCAAAACGAAAAATGACTCGCTTTTTCTTGCTTCTCTGGAGATCTGATCAAAACAGTGAGCCTCAAAATGCAACGCAACCATCAAGACACAAGCTTCAATACATGTTCAATCGTCAAAATCCACACAGAAAGAAGAAATACTGATTTACTAAGAGCTGTGCAGAATGCAGTGCAGTCGCCACGTTACACAACTCAGTCTTCGTTCTCAAGTTCTCATCGTTCCACGTTCTCATTCAAACACGTGCATCGTCAATCAGGTTGAATCAGCTGACTGATGGCAGAGACATGAAGCATTTAAACCTGATGACATATTTTTCACACTGCGTATTCTTGGCCCAGGGGTATCCTTAGCCCTGGGATAGCTTAGCTCCTTCTCACACACGCACATTGTTAGCCCAGAGTGACGCTAAGCCCAGGGCTATACGATTCACACTGCACTAGCCCTGGGTTAAATGTCTCTTGGTACAACAACTGATGTGATCATTTTAGGATGTGTAGCATGGAGCACGGCGAGCAAGCCCGAGGCTAAAGAGCGGCAAACTGATCATACTGTCTGTGGCATCAGAGAGTGAATGTTCGCTGAATGAGGGAAAAGGTGAGCAGAGAAGTTGTCGCACTGGCAGTAAATGTACAGTGTAGGTTTGAGTTTGTCAGTGAATATAGACTGCAGCTTCTCAAGACCAAAACGGAGCTCCTGAGTGTGTGTTATTTCCCAACTGTTGGAATACCGTCACTTTTACCCCGGTAAAAGGTCAGGAAGGTATGAGGGTATGAACAAAACCCTAGCAATGACTAACATTGTCATAAACAGTCATACTGCAAGTGTGGATATAATATACTGAGGTCCAGAGCTGGCAATATTAAAATGAAATTGAAATTTCAGTGTCCACTCGTGTGTGCGAGATGTAGGATGAAATTTTAAGTTCATATCACTTCATGTTTAGAAATACATAATTGCCTCAAAGATGAAAAATAAAATGAAAAACAATTTTTACTGTACTCTGACGGTACATTTTTTACTATTACTATAAAGGCGGCATCTGAGTCCAAGACAAATTTCCCTATGAGGACAATAAAGTATATCACATCATATAGTCTTGTATTGTGTCGTAAACACTGCCGTTGTGATAATGAAACTGTGACAGTGACGCTTTCACTTTGAAATTTGAAAATGTATGTCTTCATTGGAATTCTGTCCTCATTTGAGTTCAGTTCTAATAAAGAAAAATGAAGTGGAGATGTTCATTTTATGACCATTTTAATCACAGCCTGGGTGTTTTTTTTGTGTAAACAGTCAAAGTCATTCATCAAAACCATCAGACAGGATTTAACATCTGATACCAGCTGGAACAGAGAATGAACAGTCTGTTATAAACATTATGTGATGGAATTGATTAGTTTAGATGTGCAACGCCTCCAATCTGCCGGTTAATTTCAGCTTCAATAGCAAATTCAATAACGCTGACCCGTCCATCATTATTGTCAGATTATTAAAAATGGATGTGGTGACACTTGTGCAGTAATTCCACACTAACTTCAGAGCCGGTGTGTCGTTTTCAGCCTACCTGTGTGATGCAGGCGCCGGTAAACGCCACGATCACGGCCACAACGTTGACGGTCAGCTGGAACTGCAGGAACTTGGAGATGCTGTCGTAGACGTTCCTACCCCACATGACGGCCTTGACGATGCTGGTGAAGTTGTCGTCAGTCAGGATGATGTCGGACGCCTCCTTTGCCACGTCTGTGCCGGCGATTCCCTGACGAGCGGCAGAGGGGGACAATCAGATCCTGGTTTGTGATTTTATGGTGCATCTTATTCTCTGGCATGGAGCTCTCTTACTGTTTAAAAACTCCACCCAGGATTAATCTGGTGATGAAAACAAGTCTCCAACAAATGCGCTATTTTCTCCTGTTTGTAGGGGTGTTTCAATATTAATCAAAAATCAATCAAAATGAGCTTTCAATTTCAGTAATCAAATTCAGGCAGAACTGAGATTCTTCCAGTATTTCTTTTTTCTCTCGACCCCCGCTGACTTGTGGCATCTGGTGCCTGTTCAAAGTGTAGCTTACAGGTTGTTGTATCACACTTGATACCTTAGAACTTAGAAAATGTCACATTCGTGTATAACATTTGACAATTGTCAGAGCATAAAGCCAGCGATCTGTTGATCTTCACAAATCAAGACTCGATTGTTTAACAGCGGCATAGCAGCCAGTTTAAGGGGGAAAAAAAGAACTGTTCGGGTGATATTTGATATTTAAAAATTACAGTGATCAGCTGATTTAGGAAATGACTCTTCTTTAAAAATGAAACCTTATCTTTGTGAGCTGTTGTTAAAGATTTAAGACAGGATAACACCCACAAAGATTTATTTAATCTGAAATTAATGCTGACATTAGTTCATCAGAGTTTAAAATGAGTAAATCCAGAACAATCAGTTGGTTGGGGATTGCTGGTGTTACTGGTCGACATAAAACAGTTTTGACACCTGCCACCAGATTGTTCCAAAAGGTCCAGATGGAGCCGCTGGAGTTGGATGAGAGGTGGACAACTGATTATTTTTCATGAAGTTTAATATGAGTGCTTCCTGTCTCTGCAGGAGAGAGCTACTGTCCTCAAGACTACAGCCTCAGCAGTATTATTCTTCTGTACCTGCAAAGCAGTATGACAGGTACAAGGGGAGAGCAGAGGGACAGACCAGCTGCTCAGTTCAGAGTGGAAATAGCTGAAATTGACTGTCGGAAAAAAAAAATACGGAAGGCTCCCTTATAGACAGTTTTCTTGGAGAGAACAACCTGGCCAGTGCCCCCCTAGGGATCTGAGTTTGACACCTCTGGTTTAAAGAAAAGTGCAGCAAAGTTTCACAGAGATACTTTGGATTATTTGAAGTTGGTTTGTATGAGGTTCTTATCCACAGTCAGTGTATTACCTACAGGAGATGGTGGTTGACACGTCCCCAGCCCTTTCTAACGGCAACCTGCTGTTGGATAAGCCAGGCATTGCTCTCTCTCTTGCTCAACCAGAGTCCTGTTGCAAAAAACTAATTTTACCCCACAGAATACAGGAGTTGCTGATCTACTGCTACCTTGATCGATTTGTTTGTTTGTGTTGTTACGTGACTTTGGTTGGGCTTTTTTAAGGGGTTAAAATACATTTTGTTGCTGATCCTGTCCACAGCAGTGCATTGCTTAGCTTCTGTACTGGTACTGTGCTCTACTCGTCCAAACCGGGGGGTTGGGGGTGGAGGGTGAAGGTGTCTACCACCATCTACTGTGGGTAATAGACTGACTCATACAACCTCATTTGAAAAAAAAAAATAAAAAAAATATCAAACTATCCCTTTAAATGAGAATATTTTTAATTGAATCAACTGATTCAGTGGTGAAAATTAAGCAGGAGAACCAGTCTCATGCTGGCAGTAACCATAAAAGAAATAAACTGTGATGTGAGTTGCCGTGTCTCTCTGCAGACTCAGACTCTCCCAGACAGACGGAGGTGGATCACTCTCTGTTTTCCAGCTAATCAGGTGATAATTGGATGGGGACACTTGGGTGCAAACTGATAATATTCCAAATGGGACACATTAGGACTGGTAGGTCACTGGTTTCAATCCCTATGATGTGTTTAGGAACACTAACAACTGTCAGAGTGCTGTCTTACAGCACAACAGCTGCTCAGCAGCCTGCAGGAGACACGGGTGTTCGGATGACTTTCAGTAATAAGTAAAGGTCACAACCACACACGGAGGAGGCAGCTGACGTCAGTGAGCTCATCCACAGGCCCTGTGCTGTGTTTTTAATTGATCAGATATCAGCTGATCATTTGTTCAGTGTAACTCTTTGTGCAAAATGATGCACTGTGAATATTTTCTGATCAAACAGAACAAATGATCTGAACAAATATTAGCAAGCAGCTGAAAAATCCATTGCTGGCAAACTCAGACAAACAGTCAAACAGTCTTTGTCTCGGTGTTCAGCAGTATTTCTCGGGTGAACTGAGTACTACTGCTTGTTCAGAAACGCATCAGACCCCACAAACCCCCTATTTAAAGGCTTAAACACAGTTACCACATGTCTCAGCCAGGCATGTCACAATATCATTTTTAGACTATGCTGGGGTATTTGAAGTGTATGCTTTGGCATGTGAGTACTGTAGTAGGATAGGATATGAGGGAATAGAGAAAAGTGTCAGACCTCAAGGGATATAAGAACCACATAGATGAGACAATCTGGGCTTTAGTTGTGTCACAACATGTATAAAGCAAAAAAACTATTTTTGGATAGATAAAAGCTAACACTGTAAAACATTATGGGCTGTATTTTCTACTTAGTTATTCAGCCACCAAAGATATAAACTGCTCTGATTTCAATCATTTGCAGATGTGTTACTACTAAAAACATAAATATCAGACTCTGTGTCAGGAGACAGTCAGTATTAAAGGGCCATACCAGTGTGTTTGTAAGTTTTATTTTTATCTACAAATGTTAAGCAAACAATGACCATATTTGAATGCCTGCTGCATCATTTTAGATGATCGGATGCATTTTTCTTTCCTGTCATGCAGCCATTAGTACCATTTAATTTACATGCAACATCATAAATCTAATGACTTTTGAAATTTGCTTATTGTTTTACTCCGTCATGGTGATCAATTTGCGAGTAAGGTGCAGTATCGACACTGACAATGTAACTTTCAATGCAGTAGTGACATTCACTGTGATAAATTACACAACTCTTATTATTTCTTATTGTAGAGAAATTAATATGGAACCAATAGATGCCTGGAATGGAAAAAAACAACATCAACAAAAGTTTTAAAAAAACACCAGCATGTTTTGCAAATATTACTGAAAAGGATAAAACTTGCAGACTCACTGTTACGGTCATTTGAATGACTGAGATCAGGATTTGTTAGCTTATGTTTGATTAACTGTCTATAACACTTGTTTTGGAAAGACATTATTTACAGTCTATAAAATGGGCATAACCCAGAAATATAAAAAAGACAGCACCAGTCTCCCTGTTGTCCCTCTCTGTGTGTGTCAGGGTTTGGAGAATAACCGCAGTAACATGGTGGCAGGACCCCACCGTGCTGATGAGCCGAGGCTTCCAAGCTCAACATTTATTGATTTATTATTCCATTTCACAGCTATCTTAATGAACCCATGGCAGTAAATTCAAGAGTTACTGTGGATGACGCTTAGAGAAAATATCTATTTCATGGCTGCGTTAGAAATGTAATTAAGTCAAAGGGTTTTGTTTTTTTTTTCTTTTTTCTTTTGGTAATGATGCAGAACTGGAGCAGCAGATGAGTGAAGAGCTGTGAGAAGGAAAAAAAAAAGTGAAGAAGTGGTTACCATGGCAAAGCCAACATCAGCTTTCTTGAGGGCAGGACCGTCGTTGGTACCGTCTCCTGTCACTGCCACCACCTGTCGGGTTTCACCCACCGTGCTGTCAATGATACCTGATCAACAGAGTGGATCAAAAACACAATTGCATTTCAGAAATTCTCTCCTGTTTAAAAACATAAACGTGTGATGACTTTTTAATGTAGTCCAACCAGTATGAGATGAGACTTAAAACTAAACTTATCTTCCCTTGTACACAAGGACAAATAAACATGTGCACAGCAGTAAACATGCTCAACAGTCCACAATACACATCATATAATACTGAATCTCTGTTAGAATGAACCAACCTTTGACCAGAGTGTGTTTGTCCGTCGGTGAAGAACGAGCCAGAACGCGCAGTTTGGGCCAAACTTTGTCCAGACGCTCTTGTTCCACCTAGAAATGTGAAACAAGAAAAACTGCTTCCTCAAATTATTTTTACACAGCATATCTGAATTGAAATTTCTGCCTGTGGAATGAAAGCCTGAAAACATAAACCTTCAGAAATGTAAAGATAAACTTCCTTTAACCCACCTATTCACTTATACATTTAGAAGTATTATTTTCTAGTAAAATGGAGAAACCTTTACTTTCAGGCACAAGAGAAAAATTAATTTACAGGAACGCAAAACTGATGAGTCTCTGCGACCAAATGCTAATAAAACCAAGGATAAAACACCAGAAAATACAGGATTTACTTTAGACAAGTAGTAACAAACAACAGTCTGGTGCAGCAGCTAAACGAGAACTAGAACAAGATAAATAAGTCATATAAATCAGCTGATATTAGCTTATTTGAGACGCAGCAGTATCAGTGAACATCAACAAATAACAACAAATTATAGACAGCAATGCCAAAGCAGGTTTGAGGTAATTCAGGACCACTGTCAGTATTACATAGTTTGTCCACCAGAGAGCACTGACAGGTTAATTTTTGTTTTTTAAACTGTAAAACATCATGTTTTGTATGTAAAAACATCTAAAGGATCCCTATCAAGAGTGTTTATGTTTTTTAAGTTCCAAATATTGATATCAGTATCTGCTTTAAAAACCCAGTATTGGTCGGGCTGTGGTCACTACTAACTGCTGGTTCCAAACTGAACTCACCACTTTGTTTGTTTGTTCTCTTCTGATGCTACAATCAAAGTCCACTCTGATAAAACAACAGCCACGGAAAGTGTCATTTTAACATCAAGGTAAAATAAACTTACAAAATAAACAGGGAATGAAGATCTACAATAAACAGTTTTATTAAAACAGAGAAAGCCACGTATACTTTCTTGTGTGAACGAGCCAATACATGATGCAAGCTGTTTGTCTGTTACTATATTAATAACTCAACAATAATTTATTAATTGGTTCTATGGCGAGTTTGGCTGTATCACACAGAAATATGGTCATAAATAATACCAACATCTACAAATGTGGGAAAACTTCCATCTTGGCATAAAAGACTCTGCAGAAGTAAACACCTACACAGTTACAAACAGGGCACAAAATTAGCACCAGCCACCTGCCAAATGCTGGTAAAATATGCAAGTGGCTGGTCGATTTGCTTCGCTTACCACTGTACTCACGAGTCAGCCTCTGAACGCTTTGCTCAACAGTAGCAGTGGGAATCTCTGGGTACCTCACGATTCGATTCAGTTCAGAGGGCTACGATGTGATGATAAAACGATTCTCGATGCATCAAAATTTTTAGCTTTTAGGGGGCGCAAGTTATATTGTGCTTATCTGCAGCCATCCTCAACAAAACTCAAGATGTAGCCTAGTCTAGAAGTAAACATGATGCACGTTACATTCAGGGGTGGGAATCGTTTTGTTTGATTTAATTTAGAATATATTCTTAACTAAATGAAGAGAAGAGGGGCACAGTTTTCAGTCTCTTGCTCTTGTTTCCGTGGTATAAACATGAAATCTAACTGGCATTTAAATGGTCTGCAGCCTTTTTATTTTAAAAAAAGTTAAGTGCATTAATTTATGAATAAATAAATAAATTTGAAAGCATCTTACAGTCTCCTGCCTGTATGAGAATAGCAACAGGAGGGGGAGGCGGAGTGCTCCGCTGTGTGTGTTCTTATTAACGTTATGTGTCCAGCAGTGGAAAGTTAGCTCTGAGGAAAGACAGCGCTGTCCAACATGCAGAGCTGGTGCGGAGCTTCAGAGGCGAACAGATTGAGCAGAAAGTTATTTTCTTCACTGGTTTAAGTTGTTTAACCCTGCAGTGTGTGTCGCTCAGCCGTGTGTGTTACAGGTGAGCGCATTATTCTCTGGGTGATGGTGTAAAAAGTATTCATAAAACACTTCCCGTTCGTCTCACAAACGCAATTATTTAGACACTAAATCAAAACAAGATTGTGACTGCCGCCTTTTGAGAATCTGTTATCTTCTGGTAACTCATGTGCAAACTGTAGACGGTTCAGGTGCTTCACTGCCCTCACAGCTGAGTGGCGCCTTTTTTGCTCTGTCAACATCATGTTAAATGATATTCAGAAAATTAATTTTTGACATGTATGAACTGACTCAGAATACACACCTGCATTACGATGCATCTAAGAATTGTGTATTTACCCCACCCCTACTCAATAGAGACTGAGGACAATGTGCCAGCTTTTATTGTTAAAACTAGGTCGAAACAATTAGAGAGTTAAAAAAAAAAAAACTCTATTGCCAAAACAATCCAAAGTAATTTATTTTGGGGCAGTGACATTGTGTCCTTCTTGCCACTGTTCCAACTACATTGCATTAGAAATCTCCAGACGATCAGCAGGTGGCGAGATCTCGTCTGATATTGCAAGACTACTCGCCAGCCTCCTCCAGAAATTAATGAATTAAGAAATGAAAAAAAAAAAAAACATCAGAAAACCACTGAAAAGCTGGTATTTGAACATTCTCCAGCCATTTGACCGGTGGAAAAAGTTAATTTGATGACAAACACCCTGGTTACTAACATTTTTCTAACTGTAACACTGACAACATATTTAAGTTCTATTCAATTTAAGCATATTTAAGTTCTATCCTAACAACTTACAAGGTACACCATGCTTTTAAGTCAATAGTGTAACACTCCCACACTAAGATCAAACTGACTTACACACAGCTGGAGCGGTGCCTGTGTTGCTGTTTCTCTGCTGGATGTGGAAGTACGCTGTTTTTTTGCTAACATGTTAGAGAAAGGACTTGATGAGCCAAAATTACATCCAGACTCAGTTGCTGTGAATTTTTGAGTCATCCTGTGGTGAAAAATTTCAATTACATAGTTGTTGTCTACATTAAAACGTTTCTGTAATCGTCTTACCTCTCCCTTGTCGTTTCTGATTTGCTGGTTGAACTCCTTGCCCTCCAGACACAGGAAGTCCTCGCCTGGCTGAATGATGCCACACTTGGTTGCGATGGCGCGGGCGGTGTTGATGTTGTCTCCAGTAACCATGCGCACGGTGATGCCTGCACGCTGGCACTTAGTGATAGCCTCCGGTACCTGGAGGAGAGTCGGGGAAAAAATAGGAAACGTTACAGTTTCCAGAACCTGAATCCTGAGATGAGCACAGATGTTACAGAGTCCAGGTGGTCAGA
This sequence comes from Lutjanus campechanus, assembly GCA_027495735.1. Lineage (NCBI taxonomy): Eukaryota > Metazoa > Chordata > Actinopteri > Lutjaniformes > Lutjanidae > Lutjanus > Lutjanus campechanus. The sequence goes on along the minus strand of JAJHUR010101489.1, from coordinate 7,272 downwards.
CAGGCTGCCAGCTTCTCTTCCTGATCCATCCATCCATTTTTATTTATGTTTATTTTGCTGAAGTGACACAAGATAAAACAGATCCATCTGCCAATATCTGAGACTAGACTCATTCTACAACGACAGCAGGAGGTTCTACCTGAGATCTCACTGGTCCTGTTCTTTATCACACCGTTATGGAGACCTCATTCATCTCAGATTATAGAAAGGTGGCTCTCTGTGAGGAGTCCATGGTGATATAATAGGGAGCTGACAATCAGAAAGCTGCTGGCTGCTTGGCTGGACCAGCAGGAGTTCTGTTTGCTCGCTTACAAACGCACACATGCATCCTGTCTTTGATTCAGAGGGAAGCCTTGACCTGAGTGAACGAGTGAATGAGTTGGATTGTCAGCCTGCTGAGACACACTTTCTATACCGAGGGTTTGGAGTGATGTCTTATTTAATAACCTCTCCAAAAGCAACCTACAGCAGTAATCTAGCATTATTTCCACCGCCATAAGTTACAGGTTATGTTAAGAAAATTCCCATTCAGAGGTTTTTTCGGCTGATTCGGGCTTGCTATGACTTCCAGGTGTCTTTACAAGTGTCCTGTTCTTTGATGGTGGAATTAATCCTCCAGAGAGTTACAGCATTTGTACAGTTAGAGAGCAGACAAAGGAAAATAAAAAAGATGAAAGGGACGTAAACTCTCTTATTGAACAGTCCATGTTTTGCTTGGTGTCAGTCTTTGGTGCCAGCTCTTTTGAAGCCTATTGGAGATGCACACTAAAACCCAACATATCTAGGATCTACTGAATGACCTTTGATGAAGATATGCCTCAAAAACACTAGAAAACACACACTTCAGATAATAACATACACACACTGATGTGCACATTTACTTATTTGCTGTTGTTCTCCAAATAGCATGATTGACATTGCATCTCCCATAAGCTTCAATAAAACTGTCACCAACGTCTGCAGCATAGATAGTACATTATCCTGCTTGTTACATTGTTATGCACCAAAAACAACAATAATTTGACATAAAACATTAATTTTAAAATGATTTTAGTGTTTTAACAATGATTTTTCTGCTTCTCCAGAGTCTGATCAGAACTGTGTCCATAGCAACAGTCTGTTCTTCATAACAACAGTCTGTTATACATAGCAACAATCTGCTATACAGAAATAACAGACCTTATAATGCCGTAATTTACCAATCAGAATCAAGTATATAACGTAATGACCCTTCCTTCTTTTTTAGTTTCCTTGGTGCTGTCTCAGTGTTGGCAAATCAGAGCTACACACATATCATGTTTTATAATATGAACTCTAAGAATAATTTTATGCTGCTAAAATCTAAAATGTTCTAAAGAATCTTGTGTCCATCACATCACAGGTCGTGTAGAGATAAACGCTGAGCTGCTGACTAACTCCTGCTGCTCTCCAGTTATTTCCATCCTGTCTGTGATCTTTGTGCCCTGACATTAAAGCAGCAGGCAGCGCTGATACTTTCTGGGCTTCATTACAGGCTTCATTTAACACTTCAGAGCACCTGGACAGGACTCACTTCAGTCATTATGTTGGGGTAGAAACATTCAATATTCAGACAGTATTTTCCTAACATTTCCTGAAAGAATCATTAGCAGCCTGTCAGATGAAAATCAAATATTATCATTGATGAAGAATCAAAATTTTCATGGTGATTGATGATTAGTCATCGGCACCACTACTTTCCAGATGTAAACATAAGCCAGCATCAGGTGTTGTAGGTGGAGTTAAACTTGCTACGTACCTCAGGTCTGACAGGGTCCTCGATGCCGACCACGACGATGCACGTGAGCTCGTTCAGGATGTCGTTCTCATTGTCCCAGTCTGGCTCTCCAGCCTCGGCCGGGAAATCCCTGTATGCCACGCAGATGGTCCTCAGCCCGTCGCACGCCATAGGCTCAATCACCTTACGCACCATCTCGTCACGGTCCTTCGGCTTGAAGATGCGAGGCTGACCCTGGGCGTCCAAGATTCGAGAGCATCTGGAAGACGAGAGGAGAGACAGACAGGTATGGTAAGAAAAGCTATCCATTTGTCACTCCATCCATCCATCCTTCTTCCCTCAGACAGAAGAATATTTAACTTAATTTCCTACCGTCTCAGAACGATCTCTGACGCTCCTTTGCTGTACATGCGGTAGCCTCCATCAGCGTTCTTCAGCACCGTGCTCATGGACTTGCGGGAGGAGTTGAAGGTGTAAACTTTGTACATTTTCTCTTCGGGAACCTCGTCTCTGATTGGCTGGTAGTCCCTCTTCAGCTCGAGCACCAGGCCCAGCAGAGCACACTCCGTCTTGTTGCCCACATGGCGAGGCAGGCCGCCTTCTTTCTCTGGAGGCTGAGAGGAGACAAGAGAAAAGGTTTGGATGTGAAGTGATGTGAAAGTTTAAATTCAGTGTTGTGTCATCAGAGGCAGCGAGGGGCACCAAGACTACTTCTGCTGCATGTACAGTGGTTCAGTTCAGCGCTTATCAGAGTAAGTATTAACTCAACAGAAGCCGAGTTCAGAGGAGAACTGATTCTTGAGAATGTGTGTGGCGTGTGCGGTTTACACAGTTTGGGTGTGAACCTTTAGAGTGACCTGCACTTTAGTGAAAAAAATAAATAAATTACAATTTCACTTTGTGCTTAGCAACCTGAGGGCAGACAAACAAACTGGAGACAAAATAATATGGAATTTTCCATATTATTAATACATTAATATAAAAACAAAGACACTGTAAAATCCAATAAAAGAAGTGTTTGCTATTTTTCCAGTCAGTATTGATTTTGAATCACTTGGTCACATGACATAGAAGAAAAAACTGCAGCAATTTTGTTTTCAAATATTTACGCAAAATAAATTAACTGAACATTAGCAAGGCAGGCTGCTGCACGAGACCAATTCAGTATAATTTTTAAATAATAATTTCTAACTAACATGGGCAAGTTAGCATGAAGGTTTTGAAAATAACAGTCTTGTGTCATTCAAACTGTAATGTATTGACAGTTTCTCTGTGAACTGACGGATGTTTATGCAGCACTTGTTGCATCTGATCAGGTAGAGGCTGGACGAAAAGGAGTCGTCTTGTACGGCGATGATTCAGGGCTTATTATTGTGGGATCGCTGTCACACACTCTTTTAATGGACTTCATGAACTGACAAAGTATCCAGAGTAGGATAAAAGCATAAGTTTTAACAGCTTTTGACTTAATCATGGAAAGTATCTGCACTGACATGCATACGTGTTTTTCTAAATTATCTGATATAAGCTAACTTAGCTTTCATTACAAAACACATTGTGTTTGCCCCATGATTGAATGTGTCTTTCCCCTGTTGCCTTGAGTGATGTGCATAATGTGGGCACTTGGTGCACCAAAGCAATTGCTGATAAAAAGACACAATCGTTTTGGTGTAAAGAAGCATTTAGGCCTACATTTTTGCTGGAATTTTCAACAAAGGCAGCAGCCAAAAATACGAAGGTGGCCCGCATTTGAGTGAGATAGGCAGGAAAAACCTTGCTGTTTGAATAAAGGCTGCGGACAGCAGATTTTATCGGCTGTAGCTATTTTACATGAAAGGACCGTTCACTGAACTCCTTTCCTGAACAGCAATTATTTAACTGTAGCTTGGCAACTATAACCAGGCACAGCAGGTCTGTCAGTCTTTTTCCACATGTTGAAGCTGCACATGAAGTTGTAGTAAGAGAGATACTGTGTGTGCAAAGTGTTTAGAGAGCCATGTGTATTGCTCATGGATTCTGGTCTGGTCTTTATTAGATTTGAGGAAGTTTACGCTCTAAAAATTCCAGTCAAACTTCTTACCCAAGTTAGTGTTTCCACTCACACTTCACTTTTTTATGCAACACACATAATGATACAATATGTGTGCTGAAGGAATGTTACCCAAGTATTTCATTGTTTTCGAGCTCTGATCAGTTCCTCTGCTTCTTTTGTTACGAGTGTCCACTAACAATATTTCAACATTTTTCCTTGATCTCTGCTGATTCATCTTTGACACAATGTACTAACATTAGTACACTGTACAAGTGACAAAGAAGAATGTGCGTCTACTCTTCTACTTGTATCTTTGTGAGGGCCAACTTTTGATTGTTAAAATGTGGGCATTTTGGTAAAAGGAGGAGATTTCAACCAGTCCTCACTTCAAAGAACTTGGGTTCGTGTCTGTGCTGGTACTGAGATCAGACGTAGCCGTGACGGCGAAAGTCTCACCAGGATCTTGGTGGTGTAAGCCGAGTTGATGGAAATGCTGTTGACCATGATTTCCAAAGTCTCCGGTTTGATGACGTCGGGTTCGGGGACGGTTTTGTAGTGCGTGTCGCCGACATATGCCTGCACCACTGTCATGCGGTTCATGGTCAGCGTGCCCGTCTTGTCCGAGCAGATGGCTGTGGCGTTACCCATCGTCTCGCAGGCGTCCAGGTGGCGCACCAGGTTGTTGTCCTTCATCATTTTCTAAAATATGGAGAATGAGGTTAGTGGCTGAGGTTTGCTTTTGGACAAAGTTTTGAAAACTAAATGAGTTTAAAGTCCATTAATTAAATTATATTTCCTACAATCCTCTTTGCTTCCTGTCCTGCGTACCTTGACAGAGTAGGCCAGAGAGATGGTGACGGCGAGCGGCAGCCCCTCAGGAACAGCCACTACCAGCACCGTCACGCCGATGATGAAGAACTTGACAAAGTACTGGATGTAGATTGGGGTGCACTCGGCCACCCAGGACCGACCCTGGACCCCGAAGGTGTCGATCACAAAGTAGAGGATGAGGATGATGACAGTCACCGCTGACATGATCAGACCTGGACAGAACGAGTAAAACGAGCAGAGTTTAACCACAAGCACACGTCCGATTCAATTCAGTCTTTAGATGTCAAGGTCACTTGCTTTCATATATGAAATATGAATTACTTTCTATAAGTATCCTATTGCAGCAATAAGCTTAAGTTTTTTGTCATGTCTCATGGTGTATTCAGGGACAATCTGATGTCCAGTAACTCCTGGAAGTTGGCTGAGAAGCAATGAAAATTTAATTCAGAAAACATAGTGGTTTAGTTGTGGGGATGGATGCCGGGGTGGATAGTGGTTTTATGTAATGACTGATTAGTAAAGAATAGGGGCAGGACTAGACAAGCTTGTTACTTAAATTCATTTTGTTTTTTTTGTTTTTTAAAAAGAATATTCAAAATGAATAAATTCAATATATAAAATCCAAAATCAAAATGTATTTATCTTTACTTTTTTGTGTCTTTGTGATGCTACAACACTTGAATTTTGTCTGGGGATCAATAAAGTTACTTTAGCTTACTCTATAAGTAAATAAAAAATCCAAAAGAGTTTGCAAAAAATTGCGACTTTCCTGTTTATGGATGTCTTTATTCTTTGATGTATGACTTGAATGATTGCTGAAGGCAACATTTGAAAATATCTGGATTATAAAACACACTGAAATCACAGAAAAATTATGGTTAAACTGAAAGCAAAACAGTATTATTGGTTTATATTTCAGCAAGGCAGTGAGGTCTGGATGCAAAATAAAGACAAACTAAAAATTAACTGGAAGCCTCTGCTACTAAAAACTTTATATTATGTTGATTTTGGAGGCCCCTGTGGACAAAAGCGGTAGTATTTCACCGCCATAACCACAAAATATAACGTCAAAAATAAAATTATCTGAATAAAAATCTCCCTCTGCATCTTTTTAACTGGCTAACGTACTACTCACTGTAGCTCTGCCTGAGATAAGAACCTTCTCGTGGATGGTCTCTTGAGCTTATGTAGTTCATACAGACACATCAGTATTAAACTGAGACCGTTTATTGAACAGTTATGAACTCCTTGTGATACCTTTACAATAGGAAAAAGGTTATTTGTCTGTGAGTGAGATGACATCCTGAATGTAAAATCAGAAACAGGTGAGACAGGTGAAACAACAAATCCACTGCTTATGTTTTTCTGCTTCATCTCTCCTGTCACTCACCTTTTGTCAACGTGTTTTGACCCAAATTCTATTTCGGTCACGTATTGAGAGGAAGTTTATGACTGAAGCTGGTCTGTGGCTGCCCCCCACCACCACCACCACCACCTGTAC
>JAJHUR010101486.1:0-15198 GCA_027495735.1 Lutjanus campechanus | reverse complement strand
AGCATCCCGAGTGATCCGACACACTGAGGACGCATTTAGATCCGACCACATTCAGAGGTGGTCTGGGTCGCACATGGCCACATTCTTTAAGCCGTGTGTACGCAATGTGTCCTGTGTCACAATGAAGGATCACCTCATCACACCAGCGTATTTTTGTGAACGCATTACTTGCAGCAGTATCTCCAGACTTCCGTTTAAAAAAATTGCAGCATCTTGTGAGTTGCTGAGTGAAGAGAAACTTAATAAACTTTGTGAAACGCTGTCTATTTGTGCCTTCCTGTAAACTTGGCAAACATTATACCAGTTATTTATATTTATTTATATTTAAGTTATTTCTTTTTTTGTGGAAAAGGCATTGGATTTGTTTGTCCCACCACATTAATGGCTACTACTGTTGAGCCAACACATTTTGCAAACGTTCTTGATCATTTGTGCCTTCTTGTAAATAAATATATATAAATATAAATTCTCTGCACATCATGGTTTGCCTCTCCTGCCAAGCTGCTGAAAGTGAAGGTCAAACATGAGGCTCATTGTGGACTAATAGAGGAGTTTAATGTGGCAATTAACTAAAAAAAAAATAGATTTAATAGTGAAATATTTGTATTAAACAGCCAAATGGACAAAAATGGACACACAACAGAGAAAATAGCCCTGTTGTTTTTTGCATATTGAGTGGGGAAGTGAGATCTGATCACAAATGGTCACGTGAGACGAATCTGGAGACGCATTCTACAGTAAGGTGTGAAGTGACATACTCAGAGCTGTCCACTTGTGATTGTTTCACCAAATGCCAGGTGTAAACAGGCACTTAGACCACTGGACTCTAGATTTGCAGCTTTTAAGAGAACAAACTTGTTTTCATATCCTTCTGATTAGTTATAGCAAGATCACAGCAGCACATAGTGGTCCAGATTGGACTTACAAGTAGCCGCAACAACATTGTGATACCCAAGAAGGCCTCTGGGACAATCTGTCTATCTTTTTGGTTACACACATGTCTGAAAATCCTAACTGTCGTGCCACAGTTTCTCTTTCAACATGCAGAACCAAAGCCAAAAGCTATAAACAGAGAGCACTATGGTAACTTTGTCGGAAATCCTTCTGTGCAAACTGAAGAGGTTGTCCAAATACACTTCAGAGAAAAGTAAACCCAACTTATCCTGAATTATCACTTAGAAAAACTAATAGCCAGGAGGCCACGATAAGCTTTGAGAGAGCCGACTCGAAACACAAGCACATTTCCCCATTAAAGAAGCCCTGTCGTATTTACCTAAAGCCCTTTAGTCTGTTTCAGTCTGTGCCCATTAGGAGCCGGAAGTGCTGCAACGTCAGGATTAATACCGAAGCGTAGATTGGTACTGATGTTATCCAGAGACGGCTGGCAGACGTCCCAGGTGGGATGATACAAGCTGCATTACTGACACTACATGTGCATATTAATATGAACGGTTCAGCTGCAACATTACTGCTCTTTAGTCTGGTGTCAGTGATGGCCATCGATGACGACTCACATCTAAATTACACTTATATTCCCAAGTGCCTACGGTGCATCTACAATGGGTAACATTCAAATAACTTAAGCTGTAACCCATTTCCATACAACACCCAAATTCTAGCAGGTTTCAGTCTGTTCACATCAGTATAGTGACCAAATTAAGCATCCAAAAATATTACTACATAAAATCAGCTTGATTTTCTGTGCTCTAGATGGACTCTATTATCCAGAATCATTCTGGTTGCCAACTATTTTCACAACTGATCAATTAATTGTTTTATAAAATGAAATTAGAAAGTGAAAAAACACAATCAAAGTTCCCTGAAGCCCAACATGATGTCTTAAAATTGTTTTGTCCAACCAGAAGGTTGAACAAGAGAATTTGGGGATTTTAGGCTGAAAAGTGGCTCAAAACGATAAACGCTAAATTATCAAAATATTTGTTGGTTAATTTTCTGTCAATCAATAAATCGACCAATCGTTGCAGCTCTGCAAGAATGAACAGAGATATTAAGTGGGAGATGCTATTTCGGGCACCCCTCTTCTGGAAATAAAAGTGTCATTCATTTTTCCATCGACAAAGTTACACGACTCACTGTTCGAGCACTTGTACTTAGATTTGCATTAAACTCCCCCTGGTTGAATCATCAGTATAAATGACTGCGTTAAAAAATACTTGTGTTTTTATTAAATTAGTTGAAGGTGCAAGCTTGTTATTTTTAAAAAAAAAGCAAGGCTAGAAGGTAACCACAACTCCCAAAGTGCATTTCGCTTAAAATTCATTTGTTTGTGATGCTAATGATGGGTAGATGCTAAAAAAAACTGAACTGAAAACACCACCTGTGGCCTCACTTTTAGATTCTGCCGCAACCGTGGCACCATGTTTGTTCCCAACCACAGCAATGAAGCATTTTGAATTTTAGGGGCAGGGGCAAACTTTGATTCTTAAATGCTTTGCAATGCAATTTTGTTGCAATTCCCAAACGTCAAAAATCGATTTTCTACATGTTAGTTAATCATGTCGTGTCAACTGACTGAAAAAAGGCAGAGCTCATCTGGAGTGGCAGTTATTTTGTAACCACAGCCTGTAATTCATCTTCACAAAAGGCAGCGGTTGCAAGCATGTTTTGATTTAATGTCTAAATAATTAGCCTGGGGAGACAAACTCGAACGTGTGCATGTGTGAATTCTTTACGTTAATGGAGCGGAGCAGCAATGAGCAGTAACAAACGATGACTGGCTGAACGCCTCTTTGCTGAGTCTGTTTCACCTCAAAAATCCTGCACCCGCTCTGCGCCTTGGACGGCGATGTGCTTTCTGTGGAGCTAATGCTGCAGCAGAGAAGTCTGCTCTCCTCTGCTGAAGCCATGACATAATTTTATTGCTCTCATACAGGCAGGAGGCTGTAGAGTGCTCTCAATTAATTAATTCATTAATTAATGCAGTTAACTTTTTAAAAATAGAAAGGCTGAGGACCATTTATCTTAATTACCAGTTATGTTTCATATTGAGTTTCAGTTTCCCAAAGATTCCCATCCATACTGTATCAGCTACAGCTCCGATTAGCACTGGCAAAGACGACTGAGACTTGTGGGTATTGTAGTATTTGTTGCTGTCTGCCACATTGACCAAACAAAACCGAACTGAAATAGTTAAAACCGGTGGCTCCAATATAAACCTATACAATCATTACGTCATTCAGGACAGACCCTTGTTTCCGTTTTAATTAACTTGAAGAAATTGAGGAAAAAATGGGAATACAGAATGAGAAAAAAAAAGACTTTCTCCAACAATTCTGTTGCACAAATGAAAAGGAACTCCTCAGAGCTGGAATAAATTACACGTGGTGGAAAAATTTCAAGAAGATCACGGCAAAAATAGTATATTATAAAAATACAAACACACAGTATTAAGTAGTATGGACCTGGGACACATCTCTAATGTCCCCGCAGCACTAAATACTGTGGTGTTTGTTTAAGGCCTGAGTTTAAATAGCAGCTGAGAGTCATAATTCTGATTATGTTTTCCCCTCGTGTCACACAAATCAGATGTTTTCTAATCACTGCAGACACAAAAAAAGCTAAATAAAGTCACATTTTATGATAACAATCTCCACCGCTGACCGGTAGTTATAATTTTTGCTCCCTTGACGAGGCCAGAGTTTGCAAGGAGGACAAAATAACCAAAGTGATTCACTTGAGATTCCAAAGCACAAGCTGCAATCACATTTCCACACACCTCTTACACTTGATAATGTTGAAATTTGAGGAACAGACAGCAGTGATTAGAGTCCAGTTTCTGCAGAGGTATGGATCAACTATGAAGTAATGTATTTCAGTCTCAAAAAATCAAATTTTCCTTAAACTATAGATCAAAATCAAGTTTTGTTTCCTTAAACAGCTGAAAAAGCTGCCAGTGGTCTGAGATTATTTCATCTGTTTCTAATATAATGTCTCTTTTAGCAAAAATTGTCATGACAGTGTCTTAAATAAAGTCAGATCCTCCTGCTGGCCTGAGGCTTACATCACTTGATTCAACAAAGCTTTATTTACTTTGGAAACACCAGCATATTTTCTTTCCCCAACTGTCAGAATTTCTTGCTTATTTTAAGAATTATTCTGCTCTAAATTGCATTAGATGGTATGAGGGTTGCTGTGTTTCGATATATTTAGGTTCTAGTGTCGTCAGAGACGACGTCGTGTCACCTTCAGAGAGTTGTGGACGGCAGACTCGGGCGGGTAGACGATGAAGTGTCGCAGTGTGAAGCCGAAGCCCTGGGAGGTTCGGCGCAGGTGAAGCGTCTTGGGCCCCGGCCAGGAAAAAGGCTCCTCCTCTGGGCCGGGAGAAGCCAAGGCCGACGCCTCGCTCTGGTCGCGCCCATCCTTCTGCTTGGCCTGAAAGGACAAACAAACAGGAATGTTAAGGTTGATCTACACAGTATAAAAAAATATGCTTATTAGTTGTCTTGTTGAGGGTTAGATGAGAAGACTGAAACCACTCTTGTGTCTGTACGGCAAATATATAAACCAGGCAGTTAGCTTAGCATAAAGATTAAACACTTTAATATGCTTTGACTGAACAAATGAGATATTGACTGAGTTGCATCAACAAGATTAAACCATGATTTAACTTTAATTTATGTTGAACCAAACATTCAAGCTTGCTTAAAATGAAGAAAGATTAAATTTTAACCTCTTTATGCCTGCTGAGCCATCATAAGTAGGCTAACTAGGCTAACCAGAGCTAGCTAGTCAAAAAAAATCTAACTTATTTTTTTAGCAAACAATGCAATGTTTTGTTCCTTACTAGGTCTTGACAGCACTTAAATTTATTTATTTATTTATTTATTGGGGGGTTAAGTCAGCATCTCTTTAATTTCAGTTTACATCAATCATGAGAGCTCTGCTAAATTCTAAATTTGGATTTACTTGTTTTAAACATGGTTTCGCTAAACTCTGATTAGCACTAATGTCAGATTAAATCAATCTTTGTTGATGTAACCAAGACATAAAATGTAAATTAGTGAGCTTTAAAGGGGCTGGTAGGCCGGTTTGGTTTCATTTGGACAGGCTAGCTTTTTCTCTCTGTTTCTTTATGCTAAGCTAAGCAGAGCTAGGCTAAGTGGCTGCTAGCTGTAGCTTCATATGTAGCATACAGACATGAGTATGGTATAGATCTTCTCATGTAACTCTTAACCAGCTCATGAATGTGAAATACTTGCAAGTTTTTTTGCTTAAAATTAAGCAATGCCTACTCGCGACCCTTCATCACAGGTTATCAACAAAAATTATAAGCCACTAAAGAGTAATTTTTCTTTTCTGTTTTCTGTCTGGTGAAAGTATCTTGTATTTAAGAAGGAAAAAGGGGAAGAAAGTGACAAACAAACTTATGTGATGGAAATACACTCATGGCATTCTTGACAACCCAGGTTGGAAACCACCGCTGCCAATGATGCACCGCTCCTCAACAAAGAAAATCATGACACACCGATAACAAAGCTTCCATTTCGATGGGTTCACAGCTGAGAACAAACTTAAAGCCACAAAAAAGGTTCAGTCACTCCCAGTCACTTCACCCCTGGTAAAGATAAGCAGTTCTGCTAAAACAAAGAAAAGCGTGTTTTCACAGATGAAACAGCCCGTGGCTCAGCAACAGATCTTATTAATCAACTTGATCTGAAAACACAAGAAATCCCCTGTTGGTGATTCGTCACAGCTATCAGACAAGTTATGTTGTTTCTACTAAAAGATGTCATTTTGTCAAGGTTAACTTTTGGGAATAAGAAGATGATAAACAACAGGCTTCATTGCTAAAAGTTTGCAGGGTGTTTCTGTGTTAAGTAATATTGTGTAAATAAATGATTGCATACTGACTGTAGAGTGTTAAAAAAGGCTGTTTTTGAATATGTGGAACGTGTTTGACCTGCAATCTGCTGCCTGTCAGCATAACTGTGAATGATACAGGCAGGAATAGTAGAAGCCAACGCGGACACCCAACAGTAATGGTTGCTAGGTTATTATTTGCAACAATTCTGCAAAGTCTGAGAAACTGGCAACCAATTCTTGGCCTTTAGGTGTCATTAACGTCCAACAGCTTTTTAAATGTTTAAAAATAGGGACAGCAAACGGCAAATTGTGCACCCCAAAATACATTAATTTTTAATATTTGTTGCAATAGTGTAAATATTGCTACAGTCGAAACAGGGTGAAGAGTTCAACTAACCCATCGAGATCACAAAAGAATGTAATGTTTGAAAGTAGAGATGATGGACAAGCTGATGTTGGTGACTCACAATCCCACAAGACTTCAGTGCTGAAGGGCCAATGGATCTGTTATGGGAATCAGCACAAAGATTTAAAAGGCAGAGATCGGATGAACAAGCAACCAATTACTCCTTTTGCACACGTGTGCTGGCTTGCTTTGACTCGATTTGATTCAGGCCCAGCACAGCAGGTATTTGTATCTCCGTTACAACAGAGCTACATGTTTGAAGGCGTGCTTTTCGAGCGGCTATAAAATGGTGGATAAACGCTTTGTTTCCAATAAATTATTCACAATAAAAGTCCCCCAGTATTTTGTTATTTAAACACACTTTTATTGTGAAGCAGTAAAATTAGGAAATGTTGGATTTTCATCAACAGTAACTTAACATGACTCCCATCAGCTGAAAGTGAACATGAAACAGTAAATAAAGCAGATAACTGAAAGTACAAACAGCGACGCAGGAAAGAAACTAAACTTCAAACCACAGACATTCAGTTAAAAGCTACAAAAGTAGTGAGAGCTGAATGCACACTCTCTGTACGGACATGAGCTGAGTCTCACAACAGACGCTCGTTTGAGGTGGAGAAGCGGGGTTGCAGTGGACAAGACGTTACTGCAGCCTGCCTGGAGGCAGGTCAGGCTCACTTTGGCCCCAGTGTGGTGAAGGTCCCTTTCTGACACGGCACAGCTTGGCGCATTAAAACTTGTTATGGAAATGCAAATCAGAGTGCCATGGTTTGACTCGGTGCGCCCAAAAGTACAATATATAGATTTTGCCACTAGGGGTCTCTCTCACATTAAAACAATGACAAAAGACATAGTTTGAGTACACTGTAAAGTAGTGTGGGATCATGGGAATTGTTGTCTTCATTGTTAAACAACCACTGTAGCTAATGAAAATCTATCTGGCATGACTCAAGCACAAAATCTTGTTCATGGACGAGGCAATATTAAAGTTTTATTCATGTTACGTTAAGTCACATCCACCAACCTCCTTCTTCACTCTCGGATGTATCTGACATATCCTGTGTGTGTGTTATAGCAACTAACTAGCAAAGACTAGCAGGAAACACATCATTATCTTCAATAAATTGTGTATTTCTCTGGTGTGAACATTGTTGGAAACATCTGGCATAATGTAAGTATAAATGTTTTATAAAATTTAATGCAGAATTCTTACATATTATAGCTTTAATTACTCAAAATAAACAGTGACTAAAAATAGCAACCATATTTCTAGTTTTGGCAACCAAAACCTGATGGTTGTCAGTCTGGCAACGACAAAATTTGTGTTGCCAGACTCACAATTATATCTTATCTCAAATTGTCAAAGAAAAATCCACAATTTCCACCACAACATCATAAATTCGTTATGGGATTATTCTACTGAGTAATTATGTTACTTTCTGGACTTTCCTCGACTTGATCTATAGTTTTGATTCACATACATTAACTGTCACAGAGTTCAAAATATTTTCCGACTGTAAACGCCATCAGCAGTTAAACAAAGACAAGAATGGTCTCAAATACCAGAATACTGATTTCCTCGGCTGCTGCCATCTTTCTAAACGGTGAGAAATATTGTACAACACATTCACTAGAAGCTGTTGATCAATACACCAGATGATTCTCAGCTTAGAATGTGTTTTGCTGTATTTATAGCCTATAGCTCGTCAACAAATGCAGAAAAATTCATGTTTCTCTGCACACCCGGTATCCTGGGATGAGAACCGTTAAATGTTGGTGACAGAAGCCAAAAATGTAGTCAAACAATTCTGTTCCTAACTTGTGGTTCATGTCAGCGATCACAATATCTGTCAACATAATCAGGGTTGTCATTTAAGCCACATTTGTGCTGCCCAGAGCTGCACACAACCATACATATGGCTTTAGTTATTGCACATTTGGGGCTTTGCAGGGCTATTTGGCGTGTTTGCATGATGACAGACTTATCTCCTACATTCCTACTGTGACTAACACAGGATAAAAACAACCCTTAAACGCTGGCAGCTCTCTCTCGGCTTGCGTAACGTTACGTTTAAATGCCTACATAACACGACACATGATGCACATCAGCAGCAAAACGCTGATTTTAAATGTTCTGTAACAAAAATCTGTTTATGAGAAAAAGTGTTTACCCTGAATCAGAGTACAGTGAGTCACTCTGGTGTACGTTCATGATCCTCGTTTACTGAAAACGTCGTTAGGAGAAAAATGCACAGAAGTACACGAACACACACAGAGGGAGTACGGGTGGTCACACATTAGATCTTATCTTGGAGATTACACTGTGATGAAAGGCTGCACAGTATGATGAAGGGAGGCAACTAACAATTATTTCCATTATTAATTCATTGAGAAAATATTCTGCGAATTGGTCTGAAAAATGTTGGAAAAATAGTCAAAAATATCCCTCACTGCTTCCAAGGGTCCAAGGTGATAATGATTAAATGTTGAACTTTGTTCAAAACACCAAAAATATTCAGTTTATTATCATAGAAGTCAAAGAAAACCAGCAAGTATTCACATTAGGAACCAGAACAGAAGCTTCTATCTGTGAATCTCAAATCAGTTTCTTTCAGACTTTGTATTTTGGGGGGTTTCAAGTAGGGCTTGAGTAGAGCTTTTACTGTTGACAATGGTTATCAATAATGCCCAAATCAGTATCAGCGTGCATTTGATTGTTTGTCTTTCGTTTTTGAAGAGTCTGCTGCACCCAAAAAAGTGGTAAAATATTGATAAAGAGTGAGAAATGGGGCTCCTCTATGATATAATTAATTCCTACATAAAATCCAGGCACGTGAACACAGAACAGTATCTGGATACAAATGCGAACCAGCAAGCTCAACACCCCGTAGATGCTCGCAAGTTAGCTAACAATGTCAAGTGTTGCTATAGTCCAAACCCACAACAGAACAATATCAGTCTCAGAATTCGTTATCCAGAACTTCAGCTCCATTTTTGTTAGATTTTTGTCCTTCCAAAGCCTTTTTAAGAACTTTACAACCCAGGTTTATCATTACCATAAACATACAGCAGGAGATATTTTGTGACTCCATCAGTGAGAAACACTCTGACCTCTCCTGCCGCTGCGAGCTGTCTGAGCAGTGAGACTTCTGTCACATCCATCATCAAAGTAATGATGTTGCTGAACCGCTGCACCACAGGGCGTGCGTTAGTGGTTATTGCTAACGCTACGAGAGTGACTCGGGGCTACGAGAGCCTGCCAAGAGTCTCAGCCTCAACCCAGATCTCTCTGCAGGCTCTTCTCCTACCAAAATACCTCTTAGGTGTGGATCCAAAACAAAGACGTTTCTCCCCAATCGCCCCTCTGGCTGCTCCATCCACACCTCTCCTCCGCCTGTCTGGGAGCAGCAGATGTAGGGGCCTCCTGAGAGCGGGATGGGTGTGGGCCTTTAATGGTATGACTGGTGAAATCACCAGCAATACCTACACTCTTAGACATAAGGGTTCCATAAGGGTTCTTCTGGAGGTTCTACTGCTTTCGGAGAAATGTTTTTTGAAGAAAGGGTTTGTCAAGGTTTCTTTGTAAGACTGAGGGTTCCACTAACAACTGTTTTCATCCAAAGAACCCTTTTTAAAGAAAGAGTTCTTCAGGGATCATGCAAATCCTTTAAGAACTCTTTCATCAAGGGGTCATTGTACCATAATATTAAGAGAGGAGAGGAGAGGAGAGGAGAGGAGAGGAGAGGAGAGGAGAGGAGAGGAGAGGAGAGGCTTCGACTCAGCTGTTTGTTTTGATTTCGTGTTTAAAATTTAATATTGTATTATGCAATAGCTGAGCCATTTGGCTCAAAAGCCCCATGACTGAGGTGTACACACACACTCACACACACATTTTCCATCTCCCTCTATATATAACATGTTGAATTATACAGCAAGAGAAGCAGCAGCAGGGAAACTACAGCTGCCATAGATCCCCACAATGCTTCAGTGAAAAGACAGTCATATTCAAAAGGTACAATACTGTAAATCTGCTCCAAACAAGCTCACACAATTACCTGATAAATACGACTCAATTATGCATGCAATCTGTTCATCAAAACACTCACCATTATGTGCACGCTGAGGGTTTGATCTGCATGCTGCCATATGGTGCCATGGCCTGAGGGATGGTGCATTTGCATGCCCATCCCGGCTTCTTTATGTACATGAGACGAGGAATTTCAATGTGGACTCAGCTTTTCTCAGAACCATTTCTCTTTTTTATTCAAGTGTGTGAGTCACTCCTGAGTCGTCTGACCTCATGGATCTACCTCTTTCACTCCCTCTCGTCTTTTCTTTCCAAACGTCTCTCCCCCTCTGACCACAGACTTTAACATTAGTCACCCTCATTCGCTATACTGTTGGAAAATATGCCTTCAAGTCCCCACTCTGGTCCATCAATGGACTATGACTTCATTTCATTAAAGGAATAGTTTGGATTATTTGAAGGGAGGTTGTATGAGGCACTTCTTGGAATACTGGTGTAGGAAGCTAAGCAATTTACTGCTATGGACAAGGTCAGCATAAAAATGTCTTTTAGTCACCTAAAAAAAAAAAAAAAATCAGTATCAGTTTAAGTGTATATTATATTTAGAATATTTCCACCACTTTACCTAACCGTCAGACAGATTTTTCTGACGGGAAACCACCTATATGTAAAGCAAACATCACTCTCTCCAAACCAACCAAACTCCACTGGAAAAATTACTAATTTTACCTCGCAGAACATAGGAGTTGCTGGCTTACTG
The DNA here is from genome assembly GCA_027495735.1 of Lutjanus campechanus. Classification (NCBI taxonomy): domain Eukaryota; kingdom Metazoa; phylum Chordata; class Actinopteri; order Lutjaniformes; family Lutjanidae; genus Lutjanus; species Lutjanus campechanus. Next base: position 4,182 of record JAJHUR010101486.1, on the reverse strand, counting down.
CTGACTTGATTGTTAAGTTCGTTTGAGTTATTGTGAGACTTCTGTGTTTTAAAACTTTAGTTTGGATTCACCAAAGTCACAGAATAACACAAACTAACTAATAGATCGAGGGAACAGAAGAGCAGGAACTCACATGCTCTGCTAAGTAAAACTGGCGTTTTTGCAAAAGGAGTCTGGTTGAGCATGGCTGCTTCCGATCAGAAAAGGCTGTGTGACAGCAAGGTAAAGTGGTGAAAATATTGTAAATATAGCGTACACTTAAACTCATATTGATTATTTAAAAATAAAATAGATTAATTGTTAAAGTACCTGTTCGTGCAGAATGGCAAAACATGCACATAAAGTTAAACCCTGTGAAATATGTGTTGCTGCTGACCCCGTCCACAGCAGTACATTGCTTACCAGTACTCCTGCTGCTTCACCAAACTGGGGGCGTGCCAACCGGAATCTACTGTCAATAAGTACCTCATACAATCTCACTCCAAATAATTCGAACTATCCCTTCAAGCTTCAGTCCATACTACATAAAAATGTCATGACTGTTGGGATATTTTTATGCTAGAAGAAGCTACGGTACACACACAGCTGGAAAGTAAACAATATCTTCCTCTGACAGCGTACAGCCAAGTGTCACTCTGAAACTACCAACAATAAATGAAACCTAAAACCCAGACACACACACACAGACACACTCCAATTACAAAAGATATCGGTCAGTGAAACAGGACTACCCTGCCGCTGGAGAGCAAGATGACGCACACAAAATTCCTCAGACAGCACAACAAAGTGTAGCCGCCCCTAACCTCTCCTCCCCTCTCAAACGCTCCCTATGTAAACCTATACACCTCTGCCACACGCTGATATTGCCTAAACACACATTTCAGTCAGTCCGGGCTTTCCTGAACGCCTCGGACCTCCTCAACATGTCAAACACGAGGATGCGCTCCATCTTTCTCCTTACCCGAGATCGCACGCAGTTCTTCCTGGAGGCTTCCCTGAGCCGAGCCCAGGACACGCTGCGGTTGGGACTGGTCAGCCCCAGTTCCACCTCTCCCCAGTAGGCTCTGGCCAGGAGCTGGAACCAGAGACAGTACGGCTCCGACAGGCAGCCGTCCACCCCGGCCAGCCGAGCCCAGGGACAGCCTCCAGATGACGGGGAAGGGGAGAGGGAGCAGCAGCCTTCAGCGGTCACGTCCACATCCCGCAGGTCTGGGTGATCCTTCAGAGGAACTGGCTTACAGCCTGGAGGGAGCCCGTTCCTCTGGGCCAGCATGGCATAGCCAGGTCCGAGGTGGAAAGACCAAATTCCAGAAAGATATCCTCAAAAATTCTCCGGTTTCTGTGTCTTTTGGTTCTTCTTTTCTTCTAGAAAGCTACTCCAAGTCCATGTTGCACCTTCGTCCTCCTTTAGTCCGTCTTTAAGCGTCTATTCTGGTCTCAGTCTGGAGAAACTGGGCTGTTCCTTCTGGGCGTCCCACAGACACATGATGTTTCCACTCAGCCGAGAGGAGAAGCAGAGCGGCTGAGTGCACTGCAGAGAGAGCCCAGGCCGACTGACTGACGCACCCACCCACTCACCACACAAAACTCTCTCTGAAGTATGCACACACACACACACACACACACCCACACACACGTTCACACACACACACCAGGCGGCCTTCCTTTCCTGTCTCCTCCATCTCTCCTCTCCCACTGCCAACCTCTAAAAGTTTTAGCTCGCCAAAAGCACGCGCGCTAACAGGCTCACGTGTCGAGGCTGATCAATAAATCATAAGAACAAATGAAAGGGGAACACAAGACGCTCAGACAAGCCAAAGGTAAGTTTTAATACGAGGAACATTCAGAAAGTTTTCAGAGTAGGAAGCACAAGTTGCTATCTGCTAGGAGTCTGGAATAACTTGGACTGTTTTCACAGCCAGTGGAGGAAGTCAAGTGGGGCTAATACAGATAAGGAAGCATATGGGGGTTCTGTGAAATCTATAAAGGCACAAAAATGTACGGCCGACCCACCCACCTCTGCATGCCTGCAGCTCATCTGGCAACTACAAAGAACTGACGCCTGGGTGGCAGACTTCATGGCCAGAGAGACGACCAGGAGTTGCATAAGCAAACAGTGACTCCTGTATATTTATTTATTCAATAACCATAAACATTCTTACATAAGGATAAGCAAAGCAACAGATGTAGGCAGGGGGAGAGAAAAAATGGATTCTCTAAGTATCGTGATTTTTTACGATTTAAAAAATTACTTTTTTATTCCTGAATGGGTTTTTATATATACGCCACATAACTAGCACTTAGTCCATTAGCTTGATGCTAACACATTATGTGAATTACCATAAATGCGCAAACAGAAATTAGCCATAATATTATCTTAACAAATGGATCCATTTTGCTTCACTTAAAACAACATGCGAGCTCATCCTTAGAGGCTTATATTTCCTTTACTCTCTTCTCATGGTCTAGTATTAAATCCCAATACTTTTTTTTTTTGCAATACATATCAAATCAAGACATGAGCATATCATCTCAACCCCAGTATATAGGGCGTCCTGGTAAAGCTAATTTGCAGCGTGTAAAGACTAGTTTATTTAACCATCGTCAAATGTAGCAAAGACATGCCAAATGAAAAGACAGATGCTGGAATAAATTTAGATTTTTTTAAAAAGTGTCCAATTTTCAGGGGCTGTTTCAAGTGTAATATAATGCATGCTATAATGCTACCAAAGAAGAGAAACTACATAGGGCTGCAATTAACAATTATTTTCATTATTGATTAAAGGGGACCTATTATGCTTTTTCCTCTTTTCTGAGCTATAAATATTGTTACAATGTTGCATACTCGTGTTAAACGATGCCACCGTGTCAAATAAACAAGGTTCGTGCATTTGGAAGTGAGCCCTGCAGCTGTTTTGGACGGCTCTGAACGCTCTGTTTTGCCGTGTTTTTTATAACAGGAGGTCGGATTGACGTGAATTCGTGCCTGACTTACTAATATGGAAATGTTCCGGCATAATGCTCTGAGCCTGCCCTCTCCCCCGCTCTGCTTCGGAGGTTGTATCGCTGTGGATGTGTATAAGAGACAGAACTAGCACTTAGTCCATTAGCTTGATGCTAACACATTATGTGAATTACCATAAATGCGCAAACGGAAATTAGCCATAATATTATCTTAACAAATGGATCCATTTTGCTTCACTTAAAACAACATGCGAGCTCATCCTTAGAGGCTTATATTTCCTTTACTCTCTTCTCATGATCTAGTATTAAATCCCAATACTTATAGAATTGCAATACATATCAAATCAAGACATGAGCATAACATCTCAACCCCAGTATATAGGTCGTCCTGGTAAAGCTAATTTGCAGCGTGTAAAGTCTAGTTTATTTAACCATCGTCAAATGTGGCAAAGACATGCCAAATGAAAAGACAGATGCTGGAATAAATTTAGATTTTTTTTAAAAGTGTCCAATTTTCTGGGGCTGTTTCAAGTGTAACATAATGCATGCTATAATGCTACAAAAGAAGAGAAACTATAGGGCTGCAATTAACAATTATTTTCATTATTGATTAACCTGATGATCATTTTTACAAGTAATCAGTTATTCATTTAGTCTGTATAATGTGAAGTGAGGTCCTTATAATGCTTCTTTTGTCCAACCAGCACTCCAAAACCCAAAGAAAAACAGAAAATCTTCACGTTTAAGAAGCTGGAACCAGCAAAGGTTTGACATTTTTGCATGAAAAACGACTGAAATGGTAAATTGATTATCAAAATACTTGGTGACTAATTTTTCTTTTTGATCGACTAATCAATTAATCGATTAATTGTTGCAGCTTTAAGACCACGCAATCAAAGGACATCGATTTGTAAACCAGTTAACCAGTAAAGGAAACATTTTTCACGTCGTGTGCAGCGCACGTGACCTTCTTTAATATCATAATTTATGCACTTTTCATGTTCACCTTTTACTCCTGTATTTAATGTGTTTCACTAAGTGTGGTAGTTATGTATGTGTGGCTTTTTATCTTGTGTGTTTCCCCCTGTGTTGTTGTTGTTTTTTTACTGCTACTGCGGCAGAGCCACTTGCCCCTCAGGGACCAACAAAGGTCTTGGATTTGAACTTGAACCATGCTCACATGCCCACAGAGACATTGGCTGCACTGTTGGACACCAA
>JAJHUR010101482.1:0-16699 GCA_027495735.1 Lutjanus campechanus | reverse complement strand
ATAAAGTTGACATATTTCTGTTTAAAAAATGTAAAGTTGATGTATTTGTGTGAAAAGAGCAGCTGAAGTTGAACAGCACTCAGTTTAGAGATTAACATCAGTCACGCAGCCGCTGAAACATTATTAACAAGCACCTCACACGTCCTATAAAGCAAGAAAGCAAATGACCTCAATCTGCAGTGTCATCATGCAGACAGTCTCGAGTTGCTCTGCAAGGTAAATATTTGTGAATATGCTAAAGGTGCAAGGAGAAAAGTGAAAGAACATTTGATCGTTTGAAACAGATAAAACTAATAGGATGCAAACTCAAATATTTGTGGTTCACGGGAGGTTCTTACCTCAGATAAACTTAAATTCTGTGATGTTCAAAGCTTTCTGTGGGTTATTTTGTGTTTGGCGCACCCGCTCTCACTCAGATCACCTCATTTACCTCCGCTGTGGCTCTTCCATAGATTCCCCACAATGCATTTGAACAATCTCCCAGAGAACACGGGCGAACTTGTTGCATTCAATTTGTGTGGGAGGAGAGTGCAATACAGATAATGATAGCAACAGCATAGTAACTGCAACAGAGTGAGTATCTCCAGGCAGATAAAGGGGAGCATTATTTCTCTCACTCAATAGACATGATGTTTTGCGGCTGCAGTGCCACGAGACATGTTGTTGTTTCCTTGTAGAGTTCCTCGTGCAAAATTACCACAAAACGCTGAATCTACAAAAAAATGCATTTGCCCTTAAAGCTGCACTAATCAATATTTTCTTATTGGAACAGTGAAAAATGGCTGTGTGTGATGTGAAAGGGGATGTTTGTAGAGACAAAGCCACACATCATCATTATAATCTGACACTGCAGTTCCCTTCACCTCGAAGGAGCCTTTATGCTGCGTTCAGGCTTTGCTTTTTTTTAGATTTTTATGTGTTCTGATAGTCAGATTAGGTGATTATAGTCATAAATATATGTAGTATGCTCCTAAAGATGGGACCGATCCAACCCAATATAGTAAAGGGCCCCGCATTCATTGGATATATGCTTCACATCACTGATCCTCATTCTGATCTAAATTCTCCAACACAACATGGAAGCTGTACAAATTGAAAAATAAATAGCGCTTTTCACATCTTCTCGACATTAGCATACAGCACCAAGGAAACTCATTCCAAGTTGTAGCTGTTAGACGCAGCTGGAGTAAAGAAATTTGTACCACCTGCCTCACTCATGGTGCAGTAAACCCGCTCAAAAATGACAATTACCAACATAAACCACTGTGTTCTGAACAAACATAGCAAACACAGACAAAAAGTAACATTTGCGTTTATAGATAGCAAACTTAAACTCTTAGCAGTGCATCATTGTGTACATTTTCTGCAGCACATGTGAATGCCACAAGCCACAAATCCTCCAGCGCCCCACAGTGGATGGAGGACACTATTACACAAGTACATTACACAAACTAAACAAGCTTTTTTAGATTGTAAAAACCCTGTATTGGAGTGTCGGAACTGAAAAAAGCGGATGGGTGCATCTTCGACCAATCATTGCTTGCTGCAGGAGCGAAGGAGTGATTTCTGGGAACTAGAATGTAAACAAACAGTGGCGGTGTGCATGATACTGGCTGGCTCGTGTTTGGAAAAGTCTAAAAATTCAAGGAAAAGCTACCTGGCTCTTGTAGCACCAACTACATCATCCCTCTTGCATGGAAAATCATTCTGTGCTCCTATTGGAACACATTGTGGAAGGCAAAAAAAATTGCCTTGCATTTTTGTTTGGATGTTGTGACATGTCCTAGATGTGTCGGTTGTCCCATTTCTGGCCTATGATTGGTCTTATTGTGATGACTCTTTCAGCTCATTGTGTGTTTTTATGACTCTCAACTTTACCGTTTTATGTTTTCAGCGAAAAAAGCTCCCATTGTACACTTCCCGTCCAGCACCCAACAGCAGACAGACAAATTCAGCAACAAGCTGGTGAACATAACGGAGAATTTAGCAGCTAAAGAGCCGCACGCGTCCCTCAGGAACTGTTGGAGAACAAAAACAGAGCTAAAAGGAGAATGAAAATGTGGATTAAATGCATCAGGTGGCCAGAAACACGACTGATGTTGCTTTGTCTGCTGAATGTGATGAAAACCAGCTGGTACAATACGTCAGTGTTGAGTTTAATACAAGTTTAAATTCTGAGCAACTGACATCAAAGCCAGATGGGCAAATGAAACAAGAGCAATAATTCAATATTATTAATGATCAACTTTCAGTAGAATCACACTGTGATGATATATCATGCTATTCATTTATTCTTTTCTTCCTAATCACGTAAATTCATTATTAAAAGGGTAATTAAAAAACTAAATAAGTTATTAAAGTTTTTGTTTTATGTAAAAAAATGTCTGATGTAATTGATCACAGTGGAAAACAGACCAGTGCATCACACGAGGATGGTTGATTTATATTCATGTTTTTGTCATGTTGTGATATAAATTGATGAGAAAACTATTATGATTTCATTTAGACTAAATTGCCCCGTGTTTAACAAGACATTCTGTGAGTCATTTTTCTTCAATATTAATTTGAAGTTCTAACTGCTTCTTCTGACAAACAGATGGTTGTGTGATAACATGTGAAACTGTGGCAAAATATGCATTTGTTTTTCTGTTCTTCATATCTCGCAGGTTTCTGGACCAACATCCAAAATTGTCTAAACATAACTTTGAATTAACACCTTTAAACCCCGGGGATTCTGGATGAAGACTGTCCCCCTGATAATAAATACAATTATTCTGTTTGGTAAAATACTTAAATTTGACTGTGTTGGGAAGATAAATCTAATTTGAATTACTGAAGGATCCCAATTTTATTAGTTTTTTTCTTTTCTTCATTTCTGTTTCTTGTATTTTTTTTAATCTAATGTCTGTGTTTTTTAATTAATTTCCTTTTTATTTGGTGAGCGCCATCTGTATTTTTTTTGCTCATAATTAATTAAAAAAGAAATAAAAAGAAAAACAATGGAAAAATAAAGCCTTCAGCAAAAAAAGAAGGAATCCTTTAAATTTTCTTAATTTTTTTCTTTATTTTGTTTCCTCTTTTGTTAATTGGCAGTATTTTTTTTAATGTATTTACTTTTTATTAAAACTAAAACCTAAAACCTTTCTTTATTATTGTTTCTCTTAGTTTTTGTCCTAATTGTCTGCATATTTTATTTATTGACCTTTTGGGGATTTATATCTTAAAGTCTTCATATTCTCATGAGTGTTATGTGTACTTAAAACAACAACAACAACAACAACAAAACAATAGCAAAATATAGCCCTAAAAAACACTGAAGGAATCCTTTTATTTTTCTTTATTTCTGTTCTTTCTCATTTTGGGAGTTATACTTTATTGTCTTCATATTTTCACGAGTGCTGTGTGTATTATTGGCCTGTATAACAACAACAACACAACAATGGCAAAATATGGCCTTCAGCAAAAACAAACTATAGCAGAAAGATCTGCTGCTAACTCCTCAGTCCTCAGTGGAGCACAGACAGGCTCATCGTTCATACAGCGCGAGGCAGTGTGCAGTCTTCATGTGCTGACACTGAAAATCTTCCCACCGGTCCCTCACACCCTCGCTGCTTCAAGTGAAACCACCTGAGGTGATCGTGTATTCTGCACGCGCCGCCCGCCCCTGCTGACTCTGTAGCATTAAACGTGTATTTACCAGCTGGGGGTCTGAATACATGACGAGGCTCCCGGATTCCCAGCAGGAGCGTACCTGCCACCGCTACACCGCATCGCCCTTGAGCTAGACACCCTAACCTTAGCGCGGCGCACAGCTGAGCACGCATCACATCAAGCCGGCTGTGTGTAAATGGATATAATGTTAGTGTCAGGGTGTGGAGGTCCCAGCGGACACGGAGGGGGCATCTGCAGGCGATGGAGGAGCCATATGATGAATATTAATCATCGTATGTGCTGTAGATCTGCAGAGAGACTCTGGAGATCAGGCATTACCTCGGGGGAACCTACTATATACATTCATTAGCCATCAATACGGCCATATCTGCTGCTGCTGCTGCTGCAGCTGCACCGGGGCGCCATGTCCCAGCATGCCCTCCAGTCACAGCACAGTAGTTAGAGCTGTTTGTGAGTTCAAATTGCACAAACATTAGAACACATGCGACAACACCGTTCCTACTGCGCGACAGGATCGCGACGCTCCACGGTGTGCGTGTGTTTCTGCTCGTCTCCGGCGTGCCTACCTGTAGGTTTCTAATACGTCTGGGTCAACAGACATGGGGAACGCAGAGGGAGGGTAATGTGAGGCAGATAGAGTGTCTACCTCACTGCTGGCGAGCATCAGCATTGTTTGCCAGATGCATTAGGCACACAGTCGGTGCACGAGCTGCAGAAACGTCTCCATTCGGAGATTGTTTTCAGTCATCTGACACACTTGAGATGTGATCTGTTTGGATTGCCTGATACTTGAGGAACCTCAATATTGGGATTGACTCTTATAATCAAGAACTGTTTTTCTTTTTCTCCAGAGAACAGTTATTCCTGAAACTTAAAGGAGCAATCTGTTAAATAATTACAGTAATAAATCATAAAATCAGAGATTAAGGAAATATGCTAAGTTGAAACACTTGTTACTCTGACAACAGCACTGCAGCTGCGGTGTCCTCCTTGGACAACTTGTGTTATTGTTTGTCCATTTCATGTTAATTAGAGTTCAAATTAATGCCGAATGTTTGCCGAATGAGTAAGTGTCTATTTATGAGTCATAAGAAGTCATTAATAATCTTTTAGAGGGTGTAGATGTTTATAACAGTTAAATTGAGCTAAATGTTAATAGCGTTTGGCAGACAGTCACTGAACTCAAACTCCAGAGTGTTGTTTTCAGAATAACAGGCTAAACTTTACATTGACAGATAACTGACAGTTATAAGCAGCTGATAAACTTACAGTAAAGGACTCTTCATCGCTTGTTTTTGTCAATTTTCAATGTTGATCTCATCCTGCACTCCTGCAGTGTTCGTGCAGCCTGCCTGAACTTCCTGGAGTCTGGAGAGGATGGGGACTCGGGAAAACAACTTGCTTCAATTACGGACTGTATATTAAAACAAGATTTCAATCTATTTAACATGCAGTCTGTGGCTCCAACTTGTTATTTGGACTGCAGCACAAATTTTTGGTCATGCACTTGTTGCTCCTTTAATCTCTCCTTGTTTCTCTTTCTTTAAATTTCAGGTTGAGCGACAAGTTAAGATGCACAGAGGAGGAACAAGGCAGGTCAGTGAAATTATCTTTAGGCACTTCATTCTTAGCTTGCAGATTGTAAACATGACACCTCACCGTTCTCGTCCATGCATGTAGAAGAGAGAACCTACAGCAAAAAAAAATGTCAAAAAAGGTCGTATCTAGAGCCAGTGTTTGGTTTTATAGGCAACTGTCGAAACATGAAAGAGGACCCGTGCCTTTGTAAATATAAACAGCTGATTCAGATGATTTGACACCAACTTTTAAATATTACATTCCATTTCTGCCATAGTCTGCCAATAAATCCACCTAAATCTTACACGCTGGACCTTTAAAGGTGCACTGAAGATTGTGAATGTCATCTTTTTGTGCCGGAGCCAGAAAAATGGCAACAGATAAATTGTGGATGAGATCAACACAGGTGTGCAGGTTGATTTAAGTCAGCTCGCAGAAACAAGAGCTCATATTTCTTTCATACAAATGTGGATGGTTATGTAACTCACTAGTGATTGGCTCAGACAACAATTCCTCCCTAACGAAGAAGGCAAACATGAACACAGACTGAATAATGAGGCTACGTTAGACCAAAATGCATAATATAATCTGTTTATGTACATACTTTTAAGCTATTTTGTCAGGATGTTATGTTGCTCATGACATTAAATTAAAAAAGTGTTTTCATATTGATTAGTCTGTCAACTGTTTTGTCTATAAAATGTCAGAAAATAGTGAAAAAATGCCCATCACAGTCTTTAATACCTGGGCCACGCTGGCTGCGTGATCATGTGAATTCCTGACGGCTTTTCATTTCGGTGCACATATTAAAAGGTCACACAGCGAAAGATACGTGATGCTGCAGCAACGCGTTATCTAGAGATCCCGCGTCTCGTCTATTCTTCCCATTTGACGGGCGCGGATCTTAGTACAAGGCCCGGGTCTCGATTCAGGTTTCCCAGTTCGATTCAATTCGACATCAGTTTAGTTCGAGATATTTCAGTTACAATACCAATTTTGCTTGGATATGAAAGAGATTCACAGAGAACTAATGCTGTAAATTGTACAAGGACTATTCTCTAACTTGGTGCATTATTAAAAATATTATTGTTTACATTAAGAATTTAGCCCAAGGCAGTTACATGAATCGTGTACTTTTTATTAAACACGATCTGACCAACACGCTAAAAGTCGCGACAAAACTGCAGAGTGAGTAAGACATATTTTAAAAGATCGATTATGGGATTTTATGGATCGATATCGGATCATGCAAAGGAAAAGCAACATGACACCTATCTGTAGCACTACTATGGTTCCACTACCTAAAGAAAAACACAACGCTTTCTGGTTACAGCTCGTTTTTCTCTGCAGAACTCTTCCGCAAACTGAACGTAGAACAATGCAGGAGCGCCGCAGCAGAAATACTCTCCGTGTGGACAGCTTAGGCATGCAAGCTTCAGGTAACCTTCACACACAGGTACATGCAGCCAGTTTGACTCGCACGTTAGAGCCCAAGGTGACATCTTCAAAGTTCTGTTTTGTTCAACCAACAGTCTGAAACCCGATGATATTAAATTTATAATGATATTAAACAGAAAGACGCTGCAAAGCCTCACATTTGATGAGCTGGTCCCAGCAAAGGTTTGCCACATTTGCTCAAAAACGCAGCTGAGACATGTTAGCGACTATCAAAAAACTTAGCAAATATGAATGAATTAATCCACTAATCATTTCAGCTCTAGTCTTTACATTCCATCAGACCCACAATTAACTTTTTATGTCAGAGATACAGCATGCAGACATTTATTATTGTGGCACTGTCACTATACATTTAAGTTCTTGAGTTATACATCTGGCTGTGCATGCATTACTACAAGAACACTTTAGTAAAACTGAGTTCTGTAGCCTCAGCACATGTTCACACATCCTGCATGGACTGACGTCCTAAAAAAACACATTTGACCCATTAAATGTACACAGATTCCCTTTTAAATGGGGTTAGTAGAAAGCTGTGGAGTTTGTCCTTGACAGACGAAAGCAGGTGTGTAGTAGAACAGATTACTGTAGTGAGTGTTACATGAGGACACTTCACACAGACTGAAGTGCTCCGGTGTGATTCTTGCAGCTCCTGTATTGAAGAGCCCGGCATGAAGAGAGGTATTTAACATATTCATCTGTCCTCGTGCCACAGGTAGGCTTCACAGACAGAACGGATAACTGCGGTCAAGTTGTGCGGTGCAGTCTCCTGGTGTAGGAGTGAAACCCACCGCTTTTTGCCAAAGTACTTGAAAGCAACGTGCGGCAAAGATTTTTTTATTTTAAACCAAGACTGGTCTCATCGGGAAGAGAAAAGTGAGGAGAGGGAACATTTGCACAAATGATGACTAATCGTCAAAGCCTTGTTCGCGCACGCCCCGCAAATAAACGTGTCACCTGTTTTCACCGCCTACTTGACACTGAGTAATCACACAGTGAGAGACATCTGCCATGTTACTGGATGGCAGCGTCGCCTCCTACAGCCATCGCAGCCAATTGGGAGGGAGGAACCGAGTGCCACAGGAAGTGCTGAGGGATTTGGACTGACCTCTTTAACACCACGGCAAGCATCAGATGTTGGAGAAAGCTTTTTTTGTGCAAACAATTGAACAATTGCAGTATGTAGTGGCTCTTAGCACAGTGGCAGACTCAGGCTGGGGCGAAAAAATAAAAAAAAGGAAAGCTTGATGTGGTGAGACACCCTAAAGGGCACTTCACTACTTTTTCTCTACTGGAAGGCACTCTAGAAAGCACTTTTTCTCATTTACTCCACTGAAAGGAACCCCTAGAGGTCACTTTAGGACACCCTAGAGGGCATCTTTTCATGCTTTGTCCAATGGAGGGGCATCATAGAGCGCACTTCACCACTTTTTCTCTACTGGTAGGGCACCTAGAGGGCACTTCATCATGTTTGCTAGACTAGAAAGGCACCCTAAAAGGCCATTTTTCTTGTTTTGTCCACTGGAAGGGACCCCCTAGAACTCTGTCTAATAGAGGGGTACCCTATAAGGACCCTTTTCCACAAGAAGGGCCCTCTAGAGGGCACTTCGCCACTTCTTCTCTACTGGAAGGGCACCTACAGGGTACTTACTCATGTTTTGTCCACTGGAAGGGCACTCTAGAGGTCCCTTTTCATTTTATGCACAGGAAAGGCACGCTAGAGCGCACTTCACATCTTTTTCTCAACTGGGAGGACACCCGAGAGGGCATCTTTTCATGCTTTGTCCAATGGAGGGACACCCTAAAGGACCCTTTTGCTCATTTTGTCCACTGCAAGGGCATCTAGAGTGCACTTTTTTCATTTTATCCACTAGAAGGGCACCCCAGAGCAGTGTTTCCCAGTCCTGGTCCTCAGGGTCCACTGCCCTGCATGTTGTAGGTGTATCCCTGCTCCAACACACCTGATTCAAATGATCAGCTCGTCATCAAGTCTCTGCAGAAGCCTCACAATGACCTGAGCATTCGAATCAGATGTGTTGGAGCAGGAAACCATCTAAAACATGCAGGGCAGTGGACCCTGAGGACCAGGACTGGTAAACACTGCTCTAGAGGCTTTAGAGGCCCCTTTTCCTCGTTATATCCACTGTAAGAGACCCCCGCAGGGGACATTTTATCTACCATAGCAGCAACCAAGAGGGCACTATGGCAGTGTTTTTTAGTTCACTGGGGCACAAAAGGGGGCAATCTGCCCCAGCTTCCCCCCGTTTGAATCCACCAGTGTCTTAGCAGCTGATTCCTGAGATATCAATGATCCATCCCTCTTTATTTCACTGGCTTAAGAGGCGAGATAAGCAACATTACCCGCAAATAGTATTCCTTTTCTTGGCTGTGAGTGTTTTTGTTGTAAAATGTCAGGTGTAAGCCCTCGCAGCCGTACAGGAGAACACCTGCTATGGGCACAAATAATAATGTACTAACTGTTTGCCAAGTATAAAGAGGAGGAGGGGAAAAAAAACAGAGAGAGGCAGGTTTGGAGAGAAAAAACAACATCAGGACAAAGACACAAAGTGCAAACCAGGCAGACAGATGGAAGAAAGGGAGGAAGGAAGGATTTGGAGACGTGGAAAGTATGGATGGAACAAAGTATTAAAGGACCGAGGCGGAGTGGGAGGCATACAAAGCACGAGAACAAGAGAGCAGACTCAGTCTAGCATTTGAAAATTAGTTTAGCTAATATGTGTGCCAGATGGTTCGGGTAAAATTAAACAACAAACAGAACACCAAAGAAGTAACGGGAATCAAAGGAAAAGTGTTCCAGCATCTAATTTAGTGCATATTTCTGTGTCTCGTTGCAGTTAAAACCCCGCCCGTCTCGTAACTCTGTGCAGGTTAAAATAAACACTGAATAATTTACAAGCGCTATTTGACCCAGGTCTGCGGGAGAGTGAGCTATATCAATTGGATCGGATGAAATTCAGGTACGCTGGATATGAGCCAGTGCTCTAATGAAGGGCTATTATATATCCTTCTGGTAACAACCCCGGCTTTTCTGCCTCTCCATGTGTGAGGGCAAATGTGGAGAACGCTGACAGAAGCACTGACAGAAATGCTAATCTTTTTTTCTTTTCTTTTTTCTTCCCCTGCACCCACTGATGATCGCTGTCTCTACAGGAAATGAGGTGAGTTTGGAAAACCCGAGGATGCTTAATTGCTGACCTGGGGAGGATGATAACTAAATTACTGTGGCCGGGAGCTGTGAAGAGACAGAGATGAATGCCTGTTGTTGTAAGCAACTCCCAAAATTCATTCTGCTTTTAGCTCTGTTTCGGTCTCCACCAACTCCTGAGGAAAATATCTGGCTCTTGAAGGGATGACTCAGATTTGTTGGAGTGTGTTTGTTTGAGGCACTGATCGATAGCGTTTCATTAGTAGTTCCACTTTCCCTCGTTCACTCATCCTCAGTCTTTGGTGTGACATAACAGCGTACGTTGCACAGAGCCACCTGGAGAGCAGCGGGCGGGGGAGGAGCAGATGACACACACTCGACCTCGTTCACTCTGAGCTCGTACTATCATGGATAAACTGCTGCTGTAGCTCCATGTTATACTTTTTTTTTTTTTTTTTTTTTTTTACAAATCATCAGAAATACCTGCAGACTTATTTTAATGAAGCCGAAGCATCTTTTTTAATGAGCTGCATCAGTTTCTGATTTAGAAATGTGTTTTTTGTGATCTGTATCATTATTATCAGAACTACCGGTTTATGAAATCCTGCAAAACAACCTTCTTTTTTCCAGTGTTGATTCATATGCATTGTCACTGGTACATAAATACATATATAAATATTCTGTTTTTGCACTAAATGCATCACTACAATGCAGTGTAGGTGACCATGATTATTGACTCCCTCTCTCAGCCCTCTGAGGGTCCATCTCACCACGTTCACAAAGGGAACGACACTTAATGAAGGCTGCAGGGATTCCCCCTGAGGTCAACTGCTGAGGAGCAATGAACAAAGGCGTGAACGACGAATGAAACGCAGCAAAAGTCTTATCTATACTAGATGGCAGTAGAGTGGAAGTTTGGAGAGGCAGCAGGAGTACCCGTGTAGGAAGCTAATCAGTGTACTTCTGTGGACAGGGTTAGCACCAAAATGTGATTTAGCCTCCTGAAAAGGGCCCGCCTAAAAAAAAGAATCAATATCAGTTTAAGTGTACGCTATATTTAGAATATTTTCACCACTTTACCTTGCTGTCAGGCAGCCTTTTTGGACAGGAAACTGCTGTTATATAAGTCAAATGTTGCTCTCCCCAAAGCAACCAAACTCCATTGGCAGCACAGGAGGTGCTGGTCTATCACTGCCTTGATTGGTTACTTAGTTTGTGTTATTGTGTGACTTTGGTGTTTTAAAAGCTTTGCTTGAATTCACCAAAGTCAAACGATCACACAAACAAACTAACAAATCAAGGCAGTGGCAGAGCAGCAACTTCTGAGTTCTGCAAGGTAAAATTCATGTTTTGGGCCATGGAGTCTGGTGTGTTCAGAGAAATGTATATTTTGTGCAAATAACAGCAGTTTCCTGTCTGATTGTCCTGAAAGATTGTCTGACAGCGAGGTAAAGTGGTGAAAATATTCTAAATATAGCGTAGCGTTAGGTGGGCTTTTTTAAAGTGGCTAAAATACATTTTGGTGCAGACCCTGTCTACAGAAGTACATTGCTTAACTTCCTATACTGGTGCACCTGCTGCTTCTGTCTGCCGGGGGCATGCTGACCGAAATCTACTAATGATAAGTACTAAAATCTGAACTATCCCTTTAAACTGCTAAATGCCTCTATATGTTCACAGAAGTGAGACTAAACCAAAACTCAGAGGACCATAAGACCAAAACAATGAGCTGAAAGATGCTAAAACGTTCTGGACGTTGCTGAAGCGATCAGTGTCGGGTGATTCATTCTCTGTAGGTTTGCCACAACAAACAATTTGACCCTTTTGCTAATATAAATATATTCAATAATGCAGCTTTAATCTGTATTTCTTCCTCTGTATTTATGTTAAGATGGAAAAATGTAAATATGTAATACCTCGCAGCAAAGAGCTGTTTTAGAATTCACAATACCTTAATAAACATATCTCAAACGCAAACAAAGACGAATGCAAGTGACTGCCTGTAAAAATATTTCCGCTGATGTGAAGGAGAAAGTGTGTAAACAGAATGAATTACCTTGAGAAATTTAATTTGTGGGTTGAGGAATTATGATTTAATTCAAAAAGCATAAACAGGCAAATCTAATTTGAATGTTATAAGGTTCTTCAGTGCTGTGCTGGTATATAATTACACTGTGTTATTTGCATTGGTAATTACAAGGAACAGAGAAGTTTTTAAGCCGGAGCTCCTCTGCATGTATATCTGTGTGCATGTGTGTGTGTGAGTTAAAATGTTTGTGTTAATTAGCACTTGAAAACATGAGTGTGTGTACGTGTGTGACTGGAATCCACGAGGCAGTGTGTGTGAAAGCTAACAACATATGCTTGAATGCCTCTTTAAATGAATCATCTGTCTCAGTGAAAGGGCACAAGGCACTTAAGCAAAAATCTTCTTGGCCTCCTTCTCGGCGCGCACAGAAGTAAAGACAATTGTGTGCTGAACCCGCCGCCGTTAAACAAAAGGATTTCATTCTTCATTACCGGCGGAGGAGAAAATGAGTTTGTCTTCACGGATCAGCGGTCGCGAGGCGAGCAGGTAGCGCGCGAGAACCACCCCGCGCCTCGCTCTGACAACCAAATAACCAGAACGGCCTCCGAAATCAAACCAAATAACACGCCGATCCTAACTGTGATTCAGCCTGTTAGTCAGTTTAGGGGGGGAGTTGATGGACAAATAAGCTTTACAGCCCTCGCCTCTTTATCTCCTCTGTTCTGTGATTGATGGCTGAACGCAGGCCTTGATTTGTGGGAGGTGAAAAGATGGGAGTTTACAATGCCTGACAAAACAGGAACAAAAGGAAGAGGAGATGCAGATAGAGAGGAGGAGGAAGGAGGAGATGCGGAGATCCTTTGTTAATCCTCGGCAGAGACGGGCTGACATTTGTTGGCGCAGCAGCGAGGCATTACTACGGTACATATATGGTCTTTGTGCGGATTACTCAGTGGCATTCTTCCAACGCAAAGTTACTCATTTTTACCATTTTACAGGCTGTCGAGAGCAGCTGATATTTAAAATGATTACAGCTTACATTTTAGGGCTGACCCAAATGCTCAGATGCTTTGAAGTTTCATCCGTTGCCATGGTAATCAATGCCAAAATCTGCATCCTTTTATTGTTCAAGATTGCATCTCTGCTGCTAGACATTTTGTCTTTGGAGTCGTGCACTCAAGAATGCGGATATGTTGACCAGGCTTCAGCTGATCTAGTAAACTGAAAAAAAAGGAGGAAGGGTAATTTCATCATAAAACAACGATCCAGTGGTCTGCTTGGTGCCAGACGTCGGTGCCAGAAGCCTCTATGCACGGAGAAGCACTCTGAAATCCAACACGTCTCTGTCATAGGACCTTTGATGAAGAAATGCTTCAACCAAATGAGAGAAGACACTTCAGAGAATAACATACTGACTGAGTTTTCCAAATGTGCACATTTGTTTATTTGCTGGTGGTCTCCAAACAGCATCCAAAGCTTATTAGGCATCATGCTCATCACGCACATTTTTTAAAAAAGTTGCAAGCAATGTGTCCCTTGAAAATATTGAGTTCAGGATGGTAATCCAGAGCGCTCAGCACTGGAGAAACATCTGGAGCCACACACGATCATTCACATCATTCTGGCCTGTTTGTGTTTCTGTAAACCAATCACAGTGGTCATGGAGGGGAACTCGTGTTGGTGGAATATTTGCACGTCGGGAGGCGAGCTCTGGCTTTGAAATGTCCAGATCTTT
Source organism: Lutjanus campechanus (assembly GCA_027495735.1). Lineage (NCBI taxonomy): Eukaryota > Metazoa > Chordata > Actinopteri > Lutjaniformes > Lutjanidae > Lutjanus > Lutjanus campechanus. The sequence goes on along the minus strand of JAJHUR010101482.1, from coordinate 3,064 downwards.
GCAAAAGAAAAGCGACCGGGTGCGGCCATTTTTAGTGTGTAGGTTGAATCTCGGAAGATGTTTTAGTTTTCCAGGGACTCTTCGAGACAACAAGTTGGAAAACTTCCGACCTCAGAGTCTTCCAGGTGCACGACGCCGGAAGTAAACACAGCGAGACGCAGTGGAGAAAATGATCATTCTGCTGTAGGAGAAAAAAAACGCTCTACCTGATTTGTATTTCTTTGAGCTAAATCACAATCAGCGTTAAGCTGGGTATGGGCGATATGTTAAAATCCTCCAATCGGGCAACATAATCCCATCAAAACCCTCATCACAAATCCACAATCTCCTCTTTTCTGGGTTTTCTTTGTCGGACGGGATTCTGTAGAACCACAGCCCAGGCTCGTCTACTCGTCAGTTAGCGCATCCGATCGCACAACAACTATCTGAAACAGCAGATACCCGACATCATGTGAAAACTATGAATTGCCTCGTTAACTCACTGCAAAACACACTTCATTCAAACTCGACGAAAACAGACGTCTCAGACGTTAAACTCACCAAAACTGTCTTTGTTAGTCTTTGTTAGTCTTTCCACTGTTCCAACAAGCACCAACTCTGACTCAAAAAATTCTTAATTCGCTGTTTTAATGTGAAAACAGTCTTTGCAGGTTGTTTTCCTCATGCTCAGCCCACTCATGCGTGCCTGTGAATGAGAGTGTGTCGCTGAGCTCTGCAGACCATTAATTTAGCAAAATAAAATGACAAAAAATGCCCAAAAAACCACCTGCAATGGGGAATTGTTTTGGTGGAACATTTCCATGTGGGTAGCACCAGCATTAAAATGCTTAAATCCCTGCAAAAGCAAAGGCAACAGCTGCTAGCTTGTTTATGTTTGTTTTTAGCGACCAGGTGCTAACTTACTATTTTCAGTGTGTAGGTTGCTAGCTCAGAGGTTGTTGTTGTTGTTGTTGTTGTTGTTTGCTGCAGCAACAGGGACTTTGAAAATGCAGATATTGGATATGGTGGAAACAGGCATCCAATGGCAGGCTTTTACCCCAAATCTACATCCAGTGAGTCAGACTAAAGGGTAAGCTAATTTACTAGCGTTAGCTTGTTACTAACCTCAATCACATATCCATAAGAAGCTCCAGTCCTTTAGAAATCTAGCATAATTCTTGCACGAAGAAATTGTTGAATTAACATACAAATGAAATGAAATGTACCTTGAAAACACATGAAACATCAGCTAAATAACAACACACCAAAATAGCAATGCCACCATCATCCAGATTGATAACCTGTGAAATTGAAAGGGGAGAGATGAAGGAGCGGTCTCCCCAATCACTACTGTACAATACAACATAATGACTCTTCCTTATTTTTTCCTTGGAGCTAATAAAGAGTCCATGCACGTGCACGGTGTGTATTTGCAGAAGAATAAAACAGAATAGAAGAGGAATAATTTGTGTTTGCTGGAGACATCCCCAGTGAAGTTTTGCAGGCAGTTTTTTTTTTTTTTCAGGGCTTTTCCCTGCCACAGATGAAACAAGTGTCACCGCTGTGGGAGATAAAAGTCTTAGAAATCCTAAAATGGAGAAATGAACTTGTCAGGGGAGTCTGCCGGTTTGGCTCATAACTCCCCGTTCAATGTCATCGGCTGCCATCTTCCCTCTCAGTCCTCTTTCTCTATCCCATTAAATTCTGTCTGCACTCCCTCCTTCTTCCCTTCAATGAACCAGGCCTGGCAGGGTTATTTTAAAAATGTATTCAGATACAATTACTGTTAGTTTTGGATTACCTCAATAACAAATATAGTGAAACTGTTTGAGGCTAACAGAATGTTTTAGGTTCGTTGTTGGTTTATATTTCGTCCAGCTATCGTAGAAGTTCTGCATGTTTAAACATACTTTGTTCATTCTGATCTTCACACTTAACACTCAAACCTAAAGTGAACTGACAAACTTATTCACACACACCAGCCTGGTCACCAGCACCACCACCTACAGTCCCAAAATATTTCTTATGGTTTCATTTTTATATTTGATATATTTCTGTGTAACTAACATTAGCTGTTGGTCTGTGTAGCTAATGTTAGCAGTTGGTCTGTGTAGCTAATGTTAGCGATTGGTCGGTGTAGCTAACATTAGCAGTTGGTCTGTGTAGCTAACATTAGCTGTTGGTCTGTGTAGCTAATGTTAGCAGTTGGTCAGTGTAGCTAACATTAGCTGTTGGTCTGTGTAGCTAATGTTAGCAGTTGGTCTGTGTAGCTAATGTTAGCGATTGGTCGGTGTAGCTAACATTAGCAGTTGGTCTGTGTAGCTAACATTAGCTGTTGGTCTGTGTAGCTAATGTTAGCAGTTGGTCAGTGTAGCTAACATTAGCTGTTGGTCTGTGTAGCTAATGTTAGCAGTTGGTCTGTGTAGCTAATGTTAGCGATTGGTCGGTGTAGCTAACATTAGCAGTTGGTCTGTGTAGCTAACATTAGCTGTTGGTCTGTGTAGCTAATGTTAGCAGTTGGTCAGTGTAGCTAACATTAGCTGTTGGTCTGTGTAGCTAATGTTAGCAGTTGGTCTGTGTAGCTAATGTTAGCGATTGGTCGGTGTAGCTAACATTAGCAGTTGGTCTGTGTAGCTAACATTAGCTGTTGGTCTGTGTAGCTAATGTTAGCAGTTGGTCAGTGTAGCTAACATTAGCTGTTGGTCTGTGTAGCTAATGTTAGTAATTGTTCTGTGTAGCATTTTTTCAACTCGAGGCCTTTATAATGAATTGACTGTATTGAGATTCATGTTTGTCATTCTTTATCTTAAAATGTAATAATGCTAATAATCCCCATTTTAAAAAAAAGTATCTGTAATCTGATTACCTCTTTTTTGTCTGTTTAATATAAAACAGCGACCTTTTTTGTATTCTGAAACGTAATCTCATTACAAGCCTGCACTAAACACTCCATCTTTTCTTCTTCTTCCTATTTCCCACGGCTCTTGTTTTCACCCACACTCCAACTGCTATGTCATCATCTTATTTCCTCACTCTGGTTCCACTTGTCCCCCCCCCCCCCCCCCCCCCCCCTTCCCGCGCCCGG
>JAJHUR010101481.1:0-11671 GCA_027495735.1 Lutjanus campechanus | reverse complement strand
AAAGGTGCAAAAAGTACAGTTATTATTAGTTACAGTACATCATAATTTAGGAGCTAAGTTTTAACAAACATTTATCACATTTTTTTTTTTCTGTTTCCTGACATTTTATAGACACAACTATTGACAAGTAATCAAGAAAACAATAGACAAATTAATTGATATGGAAAATAATAGTTTCAGCCTTACTTGTGTGTGTCTGAGGGGTCTCGGGATGTCATAGATTGGGTCCACAGGCACTGACGCACGTCTTTTGGAATAATCTTCACCCTGCTGACCAATCAAAAAGCAATATGACATATTATACACAACCAAAAGAGAAATACAACCAATTACCCAAACTGCTATCTTCTAAAGAATCACCATTTGAATTATATTTGTGTTTACAGTCAAGTCCTGATATTGTGCACCTTTTTAGTGTCATTATCCAGACAGTTTGAGGATGGATCAGACAGGGAGCGTATTTTCAAATCTGGCTGAAAATGTAAACAAACATAAACACTGCATTATTCTGACAGCAGAAAGAGAAATGAAATGTGCTCTGGGCTTCACCTGCAAAATTTGTAAAAACTACAAAGGGACACTGAGTACGAAGGGACACGTAACAGCCATGAGGAGATGTAAACTTACCACAAAAAGACACATCTATAAAGAGCTACATCATCACAAAGAGAGACAAAACTACTAAAAGATGCAAAACAACTACTGTGAGACACAACCTGAGTACAAAGGGGCATATAACGACCACAAGAAAAATTACCACAAAGAGAAATAAAACATAAATAAAGAAACGCAAAATAATCACAGAGTGCATAACAACTACAAAGAAGCAGAAAACAACCACAAAGAGATACAAATAACTACAGAGAGAAGCAAAACAACCACACAAGAGCCAACAAATACATTTCACCAACATGCTGGAGTTTGATTTGTACATTCGCATTAAGAACTCAGGCTACATGTCGACATGTTAAATATGGATAGTGAGGCGTGTCTCCACACATGAGATCCACACATGAAATAGACTGAGAAAAAGGAAAGGTTAATGGACCAACCTTTTCGAGTGCAGCAGCGGAACTCTTTTTTCGTGAAAGGGGTTTTGAGATGACCTGGTAAGAGGAAGAGAAGCCTATTTTAAAAGGTCAAATGGAGAGTTGATTAAAAGGCGCGGATAAATGACTTATGTAAATGTATGGTGGCTGTTGGATTCACAGAGGAATTTAGACTGAGCATTGTGTCGTGAGAATGGAGACAAAAGCAGGAAATAAAGTCACATTAATGTAAATATCCTCGAGCGAATGAAGAAAAAAACCTACTTATTGGAGGACAAACGTTCTTAGCAAAACCAAGACATGCTGAAGATTTTAAGAAATAGTTTGATGTTTAAAATATGTTTATTTGCTTTCTTTTTAAGATTTAGATGAGAAGATTAATACCAGTGGTAAATATGTAGCTACAGCCAGCAGTCTGTTAGCTTAGCTTAGCAAAAAGACGGGAAATTCGGGGAAACAGCTGGCCTGGATCAGTTCAAAAGTTAAAAAAAATCTACATAGCAACACCTCTAAAAAAATGACCACTTAACAAGTTGTGTCTCATTTGTTTAAACTCTGTAAAAACCTAAATGTAAAAACATGAATTCGCTTTTTTCTTCGGGTGACTGACTTAGAGTCAACTAGTTGCTTAGCAACCACCAGCCATGAAATAGTTTACCACATACTCCCCAGTAAATCTGTAATTTGTTGTTTTTGCATTTTTTTGTATTAATTAAACAAACAAGATATAAAGAAGTTAACTTTACAGGTGCCAGTGGATGGATTTTGGTGAGCTGTTTCCCAGCGTTTCCAGTCTTTCTGCTAATCTCAGCTAACTGGCATCTGGCATCTCCTCATCAAGAAAGTGAATAAATTTATTTTCCAAAATGTTGAACTATTCCTTTAATGTGATTTGTAGTCAACAGATGACAAACTTTATTTGTAGTCAACAGATGACAAACAAACTTTATTTACCTCAACTGTTGGCTGTCCATTGGGCATTTCCTTTAGATAAAAGAAAAAAAGCTGGTAAACACAGAGATACAAAAATGTGCAGTGTAAGAGATGCTTGGTCTCCATAAGCTGTTACAAAGCATGAAGAACTGAACTCTAAATGTACCTCTGGACTGATGAATTTATGCGGCCGGTTTTTCAGGGCGTCAAACAGGTCAGAGAACCAGCCGTCCACATCCTCGCTAAGCAAGAAGGGCATGTGAAACACTTATGAACCCAATTTTCCGCAAATTATGGCTATGACATTTACTTTAAAAATTCAATTCTAAAATCCAAATATAAAGTGGACAAAATAATGAAGGTACAATTTGGTGTGAACAGAGCGGAAGGAAAAGCCATTCTCAGCTGATTGACTGTTACTAAAGAGGAAAGCAACATCATAATTTTCTTTTTGATTGTTAGAACTCCCAAAATAGTCGATGGTGTGAAGGGCAGCAGGAAGTGTTTTATGAGGCACCGTGAAAGTGTCAGCGGGGGCCTTGAGAGGAGGACTGGCCAACTCAGCTGTGGCCTGAATCTTAGTTTCACCATGGCTGACTCTCAAATTAATTCACTGCATGCATGTGGGACTGTTTATCAGCGCGTTGTCATTTAATTATCCTAAACATAAATTCTCTCGGAAAAAAATATAGATTTTTGCATAATCAAAATAAATTAGATTTGGTTGGAGTCAAATGGTTAGTTATTGAACTTTATTTTGAAAAATACACTGACAAACTGAGATCAAATATCTCAGAGAATTGAGAATTGATTTGAAACAGGCTGTTCATCAGAATTTTAGATGATGTTTTGGCAACAAGCTCTATGCTGCCAATTTTTATATATAGACATATTTATAATACATTATACTGTGCTTAGCAATGTATATTTATATTTAAGTGGGGCACCCTGGTGGCTCACTTTGTGAATAAAATAAATAATTAAACATTGCTATAAGCAAAGCACATTATGTTTATAATGCATTATACAAAGCTTCTGACATTCTTCATCTCCACATATCCCTAAGATCACAACACAAGCACAACTCTCTAACTTTTTTTTATCACTTAAGTGCTTTTATAAAGTAGAAGTAAAAACACATTCTTGAGTATCTGTGGAATTTTTACAGTACAGTGCAGTAAAGTGCACAGAGGTTTGAAGCTATAAATTCCATGTCAGGGCTTTATATCGCCTGTAAAACACCAGCCGACTGACCTGTTCTCCCCGACGAGGAAGTAGTCACGGTCAGCAGCCCTGATGTAGAGCACACAGGACGGTGAGCACTTGAAGCTCTTCTGGACCCATCCCCACCTCTGGTGGTTTTGAGGGCTCACATACAACAGTGAGATGCTGACAGAGGGACACAAGGGACATAGGTGTTGAAAAGGGAGCTGATGTTAGAAAAATATGTTGGTTTATCTCTTAAGTATTTGTTATTTATCTTGCACGGTGAACTGTTGATGACTGTGCTCAGTAGGAACATACTGTGATAAGTCTATCCCTCCGAGGGGTCTGTCCTTTTCCTCTGCATTCCTGAAATACTTCAGAAGATGTTCTTGCTCGCTGACTCTGAACAGTACAAAATATCGCCTCTTCCATGATTTCTGCAGGAGAAAAATGATGAAATCATTTTTTTAAAATCACATAAAAGGCTGAAGATATATTACATCCATAGTGCCAACTCTGTCACCTCTGTTTTCCACCGATTTGGGGGAGGAGACTTGAACAGGTATCCAGCTCTTATTTCTGTTGTAAATCCAACTGGTCTGTAGAAAACCGCACTTCCACCTGAGGGCAAAAGAAAAGTCTATTGTTCTGTGATGATTTGCATAAATCTCATCTTTGTTTACAGAAATCTACATCTTTATAGTGCTATTTGGGGAAAAAAGCAGCAAAGGATTTTTGGTGAGAGTGAACAAGCTATGAACTGAAAATCACTTTGTTACAAAAAGTTTGAACAGTGAAACCATAAATCACATTTCCAGATATGATACCCACTTGATCTTCTCTGGCTCTTATGCATCGTCTCAGCACACCTGAACAAAAATAACATATAAATCTATCAGTCTGTGTTCTTGAAACAGCATAAAAATATCTAGAAGGAAATAGTTAACCTTTTAAACAAACAATGTCTGTTTTAAAAATAGGCTAATCCCTCTGTGAAAAGCAGAGTGTAAAAGAGACAAACAGAAGCGATGTGAAGGTGCGGGTGTAAGAAAAAGAAATAAGGTTTTATACACTTATTATGGATTTGAAGTCCTGCAAATGCAGTACAGTACAGTAATGAAATAAAATGAAATAAAATATATTAATTGTTCTCTTTATACAATGCTATTCTTGACACAATTTAACAAAGACAGAACCAACATGTGTTGGCAAGTGGATGCACATTAAATTTTCCATCACATCACAATAAAATAGATTAGAAAAAACTATTAAATCTAACACATGCCTTGCTAAGTATCCTGGACAGATGGAAAAACCCAGAATATTCTTACCTGTGCAACACCTGATGCTCACCTCAGTCTGTCTGACAATGAGTGTGGCTGCATGAGGAAACTGGATGTTTCCCTGTACCTGGCATACAGTAACAAGATATTCATACTGGGAACTGGAGTTTCTGGTTCCTCACTTCAATTGCTTTTAAGGTCAGCCTGCTGTGTTGTTCAGCTGCAGAATTCCATGCAGGGTTCCTTAAGGACATTGTTCCCCTTGGAAAATAACTGGAGAAAATTCACTCTTTTTTGACATTTTTCAGGAAATAAGGTGGCACAACAAGTCTGATTACAGAAGCTACGAAGCAACTAACCCCATTACACAAACAATGATGTTGCTGCAACATGGCGGCACACTAGCTGGATAAATTAGTCATATCAGTGGTTTTAACAATTTCTAACATCTGATTTTAGACAGGGGGGTTCTTCTAATATATATGGGCACGATCAGTGCCAAAAGCACGTTTAAAGAAAAACGGATCAGGATCACACTATAACAAGAAAAGTCTTCAGATAAATTGTTATAACAAGAAAAGTTTCTTCTTATTTTTTAGAGAAAGCATAAAACAACACTTCTGAGACACTTTTTTATATGTAAATATGAGTAACATGTTAATTCTATCGACATTTAGTATTATTAGCAGTAAACATTTAATAAATGTGTTATTATACACTATAATGTAGTTATAATTGGATATAAAGACATTTAAAGTGTTATAAGTGCTGCTTCTACAGTACAAACCGGGAGCGTGCTGACTGCCATCTACTGTAGATAAAACACTGACAATGGATAAGTACCTTATAAAGCCCCACTTCAAAAATCAAAACTATTGCTTTAATGTAGAGTACTGGCTAACCATTCTCCTTTCTCTTATGAAGACATATTTGATATCATGACACCTGTGTTAACTATAGTTTGTTGTCATTTTATGTGTTTATACCCCAGCTTCTACTTATGAGGCAAACACATGCTTTGTTAAAAGAACTGTAGTAGGGGATTTAATAGGTTCAATACAGATGAGTAAATTATGTTCTGATTTATCAGTAGAACAACAGATGTATACATCACATAATCTAAGATGACATGCAAATCCCTCTTTTAAGTGGCTCTTTCAGTAATCTCTCATTCTGATATTATCTTGCAAATAGGCATGTCAGCCTGAGCCGTCACAGTCGATGTAGCACTCAGACGGAGGTGTGTGACCCTGCTGTCCTCTGCCACTTTTTCTGTATCCTCTTATCCTAATATGCTGAGAAATATTTCAGGATAGCATGCAGGGAGGAGGAGACAGGTCAGCCGGGTTCTGAGAGGCAGAACCGAGGCACATTCTGTGTATGTGCCGTGACGTGAGCCAGGCTGAACTTTGACGTCATTCAGACGAAGGCGAGTCAGCTGTGTTCGGTGAACTTGATGTCTCCCTGTTTGTATATATGCAGGGGGGGCATTTGTGCTTTGCATGTAAAAGGTCACACGGGTCATGGAAAGCATTTTAAACAGGCACTGACTGAGACTAATTTAACTGTCTCAGCAAGGTGAAGATGCAACAAACACTTCCATCCAGAGGTTAGGTTCCATCCAGAACCTTTCCACTTTCTAAGTGCTCTACAGAGAAGCTTTTTATATTCCAGGGGTTTTATCTCGAACCCACCCAGGGGATTCTACCTAGAACACCTTTATATTCCAAGGGTTTCATGTAAAACCCACCCAAGGGGTTCTACCTAGAATCCTTATATATTCCAGGGGTTTTATCTAGAACCCACCCAGCGTGTTCTACTTAGAACCTCTTTATATTCCAAGGGTTACATATAGAATCCACCAAATTTAAACCTATAGAACCCTTTTATATTCCAAGGGTTTCATCTAGAACCCTCCAAGAGGGTTCTACCAAAAACTCTTTCTTATTCCAAGGTTTTAATCTAGAACCTACCCTGGGAGTTCTACCAAAACCTTTTTATATTCCAAGAGTTTTATCTAGAACCCACCCTATTTCTATCTAGAGCCTCTTTATATTCTGAGAGGCTTCATGTAGAACCCAGGGGTTCCACCAAGACCTCTTTTATATCTGAAGGTTTCATGTAGAACCCAACCAGGGGATTTAATTCAGAACCAATTTATATTCCAGGGGTTTAATCTGGAAGCCACCCAAGGGGTTCTACTGAGGACCATTTTATATTCCAAGGGATCCATGTAAAACCCACTCATGGGGGTCTAAAAATATATTTTAGGGTTTTGTCTAGGTTTTCTTTTGTCTAGTATTAAGAACAATTTGTGTTCCACAGATGAGGCAAAATAAGTATTAAATTCATTTTAACAATCTATGTTACAGTTACCATAGTTTAAAACAGCCATGCTTTTCAACAATCATTGAAGAACTCTTTCTTTCACAAAGGATCTGTTGGATGAAAAGGGTTCTTCATGGAACCTAGAGTCTTACAAAGAACCCTTGACAGATCCTTCCTTTAGAAGCAAATGGTTCTGTGTAGAACCCCAGCCTTTCAGGAAGAAACCTTTTGGAACCCTTATTTTCAAGAGTGTACTTAAAGTGTGAATTGTCCATGAGCTACAAAGGCACCATCAATGTCTCTCAACTTCTTCAAGTGTGCATGTAGGTCACAAGTACACACACACACACACACACACTCCTACACACATGCATCAAGGTCAGTGTCATGTCAGGCTATAAATAGAGCTCTTATGGGCTTCTTGTTTAGTAGAACGTGGTATAACTCTTCCTAAAGTCTGACAATTCGACCATGCATTTGCCCTTCTCCGCCTGAAGCCTTGCTCTTGTCTTCAAAGTTTAGATTCATGTTTTCACCTTTATAAAACAAGACACGTGCTTACAAGAGCACCGGAAGGCCACCCTGCCCCACCCCCCCCACCCCCCTGACAATAAAGCCTTCACATCTGTGACAGGCCTATAAAAGCCCTCGTGGTCGAGTTGTGGCTGGTTAGTGGGGTTTAATCTGCACTGATACACAGACAATGTATAGTAAGGTAGGAGGGAAGGCCACTAATGAAGTAAGCACCTCCACTTTGGTTTATTTTTGTGGAGAAAAGTCAATGACACCATCGACTCTCCACCTTTAGCCTTTGTTCTTTGTTCTCTTTCACCTGCGGTTTGTAATCTAATTCTTTTTTATCCTTTCATTGTTTTTGCCCGTGTGTTTTTCCAAGGAAATGCTCCTGAAATATCAGCAGCACCTGCAGATACAAAGAGATGCCCTCGCTTACAGGATGAAGAAGTTGGCAGCTAAGCAGGTGGAGATAACAGTAAGTGGAAACACTATACAGTACAGCTTGTTTGCTGACACCTGTCATTAGTTGTAATTTCTCACCTTCTTGCCAAAATATATATGGTGGGACCATGTGGTGGAAGTTTTGCCTTTGTGATCAGGAGTCTCTAAACCTCTTCAAATTCAGAGATGAGATAAAATTTAATAAAAATTGGCAGTAACAGTCCGAATTTCAGTGTATTAAATGAAGAAAGGGGAATCTTGGTCCATGGTGCTCCATCAGTGTCACTGTCTGTGAACATTATGTTCCAAAATACCCCAAGGGTCGTATTCCTGAAATCACAATGTGTGCTGTGTGACTGGAATTTGTAGTTACATAGATTTTGTTTCATTTACGTGCCTCTTAAGAGCCTCTTCTTGATTTTAGCTAACAGTGGTGGAGCATAGAGTGCGTCTTTGTGGTGCTGTAGCACATTCACCTCAAGGTTAAATGAGTTATGAAAGTTTCTAAATGCACTTTTGAACAGCTCTGTTATTCTGTCTGTCTCTGTTATTATTGTGCTCCCACTACTTTCCTATGCTCTTCCATCAACAAAGCTTTTTTCTTACAAAACTGACTTGTTTTTATTTGTCGCATTCTGCAGAATCTGTGTGCTCACAACTCGTTTGGAGATACTTCAATCGTTGCATATGGGCCTAACTGGCATACTGTGTTCTGCAGCTGAAAAATCTAATTAAAAAGTCAATTAATTGATTCATTCATTGATAGATTTTTGCAGGCTTTTTTGGGATTGCTGTGGCCTAAAATGTCTGATTTTTTTTTTGGTATAATTCATAAAAAAAATCAAAGGCAACTTGTTCCAGAGAAAATTACACTGCAAAATACAAAAACAATAAAACAGAGTCTGTACATTGAGATGCATATGTAGACATTTGCGCAGGGTACTGCTATGATTGGTTGAAGTCGTAGGAAGCTACGATGATTGGTCAAATTCACAGAAAATTTGCTGTGATTGGACAAAACTGTTGCAATTGCAACATTGCAACTTCCTAGAGGGCCTCTATAATCTTACTCGAATAATGTAATTCAGCATCAAAATCCATGCATCCATGGAAACACATCTGTTCTTCAACTTTTCATCTGCCCATATGCCATAGTATGTTATCATTTTTAACTCCCATGACCCTTTTCACCTCAGAAAAAGACTGATGCAGTGAAAGAGAAAATCAGGAAAAAGTATGAGGACATGAGGCGGGTTCTGGATGAGGATCTTCGGATCACACTGACCCAACTGGACACAGAACACGAGGCCACAGAAAAGTTAGTGGAGGAGAGGATAGAGGATTGCTATCACCTCACTCAGGAACTGGACCAGGAGCTGTCCAGCATTAGTGCTCAGATGAAAACACAAGAAAATGGCACTCAGGTAATTCAAAAGTTCTGATTTCATGCAATGTATGGGGCATATAATCAATTTTACAGTTTGTTTCAAGCTGTTCTCTCAGTGGTACCAAGATCAGTAATTATATATTTTTGTTATATCATCCACAGAATGCCGACACAGAAAAAAGGTATGTTCACATTTCAGGAAATAACAGCTTGTTGTGTGAGGTACTGTAATTATACTCTAGCTTTACAGGAAGAAGGACATAATAACAGATCAGAGGGTATTAATAGCTACCAAACATACCAAACATTTTTCATTTGACAAATGGTAAATAAAGTAGGGGGGATTCCATAAAAATCAAGCTGCGGAATTTACCTGGCACCTAGAGCACTTTATTTACCGCTCATAGTCAGTTTGACATTTACTGAAATACACTGATGTTATTTTTATAAGGAACACTTCCTTCTCCATCAGAAATGTGATCATACTCAAACCACAAACTGCACTTACATTCAGTGCCGATAAAATTTGATAAAATTTTCTGACCCTCCCACACATGTTTTTTTTTATTATGTGTTCATAGAACCAGGGGCGGATTTAGTCATTTTGGGGCCTAAAGCAAAAACAGGCATGGGGCCCACCACATCCTTTGTTCTCCCATTTTTTCAATCCTTGAATAAATATTACTGTCCAAAAATAAACACATGGTGAAGTGGGGAGAATGAATTGAGGAGTCTCACAGCCTCAGGAAAGAAGCTGTTCTGATAGGGCAGTGGATACTTCTGTACCTCTTGCCAGAGCAGCAGAGTGAACAGGTTGCCTGGGGTGGGTAATGTCTTTTTGTATCCTCTGGCTTACACCATTTTTAGCACTGATCAGCACTCCTATACATGTTTTTCTTAATATTATTTATTCATTCTCTCACAGCCTCTGGAAAGAAGCTGTTCTGTTACTTTAAGTTTTTGTATCCTCTTTTTTTCAGCGCTGATTGGGTAGCTTTATTTTCATCAGTCCGTACACTGTGCAATTTGGCAACCGCCTTCCTGAATCATTTTCGCAAATGTGCAGTAAGATCATTGAATATTCCAAGAAGACCCTGAGACACCCATAAATTTAGCATTCTGATGCAATTTTTAGAGAAAGATAATTAATTAGCAAAAAGAAGGGAAAAAAAGAAAAATGGGGGCCCTTGGTAGCTTGGGCAATTAGGCAATTGCTGACTTTTGCCTAATCATAAATCCATGCATAGAATATTTACATAGAGTAATTTTATCATACTATTATCATGACCAGCAGTTCATAATGTCAATTTTAAATGTTTTATTTATGTTAGTTCTTCCAGGTTTTATTTGCATTTGAATACAGTGTATATTTGTGTGACTTCTGTCACTTCTTGGGTTATTGTTCATTCAAAAAATAACTGAATTCTTTCAAGTATAAACTCTTTATTTTGTCTGAAATTAGAATATCTGAGACTCTGAAGCTGACCGACCCGGACCTGATTCAGATGGATGAGTTTAAGAATGAACAACTACTGAGTCTTACCATCAACTTGCTGCTGTTCATCAGATCCCAGGTCCCTGTCACCAAGAAACTGTTTCAGAGCTGTGAGTTCACCCAAAAAGACAGGTAGATTGACATGTGAAGGAGTCTTGGTCCTCCCAGCTATGTCAAGGGTTATAATTACTGTCAATTAGGACATGCCATTTGTGTCTCGCTTATGAATTTATGAGCTGAACATAACAACTTATCTGCAGAAACTTTCACACAAGACAGTGAATGTTTCTGATGTCTCACACACAGATGCTGCAGATGTTGTCCTTGACGCTGGCACCGCCCACCCCAAGTTGATCATCTCTCCTAAAGGTGACTCAGCCACCTACACAGACACCTGGCAGGACGTCCCAGAGACTCCCTCCCGCTTTGACACCACCCTAAACGTAGTCAGCCAACAAGGCTTCAGTGAGGGCCGGCAGTACTGGGAGGTGGAGGTGTGTGGGAAGACCTACTGGGAGCTGGGGCTCACCTACCCGAGCATCCCGCGCAAAGGCCGCGAGGAGGACTCCTGGCTGGGCCGAGGCAAAGAGTCTTGGTGCGTGGAATACTTTAATGGAGACTACACCGCCTGGCATGGTGGTGTCCAGCATGAGCTGTCTCTGCAGGCAGGAAAGCAGTTCACTCGCATCGGGGTGTACTGCAGCTTCCCCGGGGGGTTGGTGTGCTTTCTAGGAGCTGATACCATGACCCCGCTCCACTGCTTCTGCGCTGGGACCTTCACTGACACCCTACATCAAGCATTATGTCCTGGTCATGACAACGAAGGCACAAACTGGAAGTCCCTTAAGATCTGTGATGTGTCCAGATCAGCCCCTGTTCTCTGAGGTGGGGCAGGAATGCCTTAGGGGCAGGAAGGAAGGGGCAGGAATGTGTTGTGCTGTGGGGCATGCGCATCAGCTGCCTGATCTGACATTCTTAACTTGAGACAGACATCAGCTCTGGATGCTGTGCATGTCAGGCTAAATTTGCAGAG
>JAJHUR010101475.1:0-12593 GCA_027495735.1 Lutjanus campechanus | reverse complement strand
TCCCCCCCTTCTCCCCCCCCCCCCCCTCTCTGGGATTAAAAACAGGAGGTGTATTCCCATTCTGTCAGTCACAAGTCTGCCTCCTAGGCCTCAGCCTCTATCAGTGTAAACAGAAGAGGGGAAGCAGTGTTTGGTGTTTTCTCCTGTCTAAAAACCTCCTTTTGGTGTCTCTTTGATCCCAGGCGCCGGAATAGTAATTGCTATCACTTATGAAACAAAATGACAAGCGCTGCCAACAGCTTAGCAATGCAAATACAAAAGGAGAGAGGAGCGAGCGGTGGGGATAGAGAGGTCTGTGAAGAGGAGTGGTGCAGTTAGCTCGGGCTGTGTGGAGGTCCTGAGCTGCAGCTGCGACGCTTTTGATTGATTCTGGAAGGGCCATAAGATTACTTATGTGAGAGAGAGAAATATTTTCATCTTTATACATATATTCTTTTAAAGTGGTAATACGCGGGACCCATGCTTTTTTTTTGGGGGGGGGGGGCTCTTTTTGGGCACTAGGTAGACATTGCTCTTTTTTCTCTGCACTATTTCAAAGTAGAGCCACAGGCAACTCTGAATGCTGTCGATGGAGGCTGCCTCTTGCACAAATTTGCAAAAATCTAGATTTATTATCAAAAATCCCTATAGCAGGACTCAAGGAGGAAGACGGATAGGCCTATACCATAGTGAGAGTTAAATGCACAGCATGTAACATGTAAAAACAAAGATGTTGTTTGATGATGTGGCGTGGGATCATGGGAGTTGTTGTCTCCAACGCAAATTATTCACCACTGCTGATGAGAATCTGATGCAGTGGTGGAAAGAGTAAAATCAATACATTACTGAAATATTGCTCAACTACATGCAAAAGTGCTACACTTCATAAAAACTGTTATTAATAAATGATAAATTGATCATTAATTAAACCATAGTTAACAGTCATTTTACTGTTAGCAAACATTCAAATGTTTGTATATGCTTTATAAACCATTTATTAAACAATTGTAAAGGTTTATTAACATCATTTGGCCCTCCAAATAAAGTCTGTAGGTGCACCACACTGTATTTATTAATCATTTACATAGTATTGTCATAAACATCAGTTGTAACTTTACAATAACCATATTGTGTATAGACAACACGTTCTCACTAAAATTCTAGGCTACAAGTATGTTACGTGTGTAAAGTCATATACATGACATTACATATGTAAGTTAGTACATAAGGTATTATAATGACCTGTTGCAACTTTATAATCCATCCAAATAATGTTTATAGATGGTTATTCACAAAGTGTTACAATTATCTGGTCAATCTCTCTATGTAATGATTTCTTAAAGGTTAACAAATCATTTGGCAATTATTAATGTAGCCTTATATGAAATGTTATGTGTGCAACAATAAACTGTTAGCTCACTAATTTAATCAGAATGTAATTGTCTCTTATTATTATTAATGATTTTTATTGCACAAACTAATAATAAAATAACAAATCACATCAGTAGTAATAATTAGTAAAGATGAGATTTATCACAAGATCTCTGCAGCGCTGCAGGACTTCATTATGATGCTGTTTTGTCACACATTTTTGTAGCTTCTGCGATTTGGTATATTGCACTTGGCCATATTGTGATTTCCATAATATTTCAATGAACCGCGCAGCTCTACTCTGAACTGCAGATCAAAGCTTTCAGTCTCAGTTTATTACTGATGCCTTTATATGGCTGACATACGTTAACGAGATCATCTGCAGCAAGTGTTGAGTTGTGTTTACATTTTCACAGGCACAAGTTACAGTGGGTAGTACGTCAGACTGTTAAAAAGAAGCAGGAGGAGATTCCTCTTTAGATCACTTTATTTTTGACATTTTATTTTGTGGTTATTATGGTGGAGCCTCTAAAATAAAATAAAAAAACATTCACGTTGCGTTTAGTCACATTATAGCTACAGACGACCAAATGAAATGTACCATTACCTTGAATAAAACTGTGGCTTTATCTGGGTTTGAACATGGTTGGAAACATCCGGGATAATGTAAGTACACACTCAACAAAATATATGAGATATATATAATATTGTCAATTTTTTGACATTTTAATGTGGAAATGCTACTTATTACACATTTAAGCTTTCCTGCTATGTCTCTCTTTTGTGATTAACAATTAGCAAAGAGTCAAACATGGCACTGATACTGCGAGTGAACACTGAAAAAAAAAAAGATGTCTATATTATAAGAAAACCTTCCAGGAGAGCAGAGAGCCAGTCCTGCAGGGAGTCTGGCCTTTTTCTGGGCTTACATAAAGTGGACGCAGCCAAAGCAGCGATGGCTGTGTGCTGGTTATTCAAACAGCATACAGAAAGAGAGAAATGAAGGAACTGGATGGCTCCTCTTTCCTCTTTCCTCTTTAAAGCTGTGGAAGTGGATAAGCCTCTGGTGTTATTCACAGGCTCCTTCTGACATCTTCTGTTGATGTTTATTTAAATGGCGCTCAGATCGTAGTGGAAATCGTCCCGTTGCGAATGCCCAGCAGGACACAAAACAGCTGGGCTCTGGAAGGGAAACAGAGACGGGAGAGTGGGAGATAGAGATATTTCTGAAAAGGACAGAGGGAGAAAAAAAAAAAAGAAGAGAGGAGGGAGAGGAAACTTGAGGGTTTTATGTAAAGGAAGGGATTTGTGTGAAATGTATTTTGTGTAATGAGACGCCCCAATTCTGCTCTTTGAAATAGCGTTACCTGGAGCTGGAAAATAAAAATCTCTCCTCACGCCCGTCCCTCTTGGAGCCGGCTGTTCTCAGCTTACGCTGGGGCCTAGCCTCCATTTCACAAAAAAAAAACACTTCGGCTCTGTATTTTCTCAGATTTAGTCGTCAGGAGAGGGTGTCATTTCAGAGCTCCTGCTGGGAGATTGCTCTTTCTTCCAGGACATTGTGACACACGGCGCTAATAATGCAGCCTTCCTTTCACGGCGCTCCCAAACACAGCCATCGAACCTATTGGCCATCAACAGAAAATGTCCATTCGCCGAATAAGCTGCCGCATTTGTCGACGCGCTCCCCCAGACTTCGTGTTGCCCCTGCGTGCGTGGAAGATGTCGGACAGCCATTTTGCTCTTACAACATGGGAACAGTGTTTTCTCAGTGTGATGGGAATCATTTGACAGTCCCCTGCCTCAGCATCCTCAGCATCTAAGCCCATTTACAGCCAGCTCATTCACTTTATTGCCATTCGCTGATGGCAGCACTTTGAAGTGTTTGCTAAGGAAGGGGTGGGCTGGTGGTGGTGTGGGGGCAGGGGAAGTTTAATTGGCTGCATTAGTTGGTTTGCTTCTCTTCTTCTTTCTCGGTGCCCCCCAGTCACACTGAGCCGGATTAGGCGACCTACATTTTAGTTTAGCCCCCCCTCCCCTTCAATCTTGAATCAGTGCTACCACTCTTCCTCGTGTCGTGTTTTGGATTCTTTTTTTAAAGGATCCCAGTTCTTCCCCACCAGCTGCTCGCAAAATGAGTTTTAGCTGTTTGATTTAGGGTAAAAAAAAATAAAAATCAAGAGGATGAGATGTCTTCAAGCTCGAGTCCACAGTTCTCCGTGTTTACATTGACACGGATGTGTTCACACGGACTACAGGGAAAGTTAAATTTAGCAACTTTATCCCTATGCACATGACACTGATTGACAGCCCGCTGTGGGTAATGATGTGTTCCGTTTCACAACGTGTCGCCCACAGCAGTCGCCCTCGGAGAAGTTTTGATGTTTGTTTTGTTTGAAACGCCTATACGCTCTTGTACATCCGGCGTGACATCTCCTGCAGTATGTTTAGGCTGGATGAAGCATCTGTGTGGAGAAACACAGACAAAATCCTTTACTTCAAGTGCTTGAAATTTTGGGGGATACAAGTTGTTGGTCTGTCCCGAAGCTATTCAATCTTTTTTTCCGATTCATTTTTGATTTTAACTGCTTAAGTTTCTGTACTGAAGCCTTACATTAATGTGCTCTGTAAATGAAATACATTAATTGGATAGAACCCTTCATGGCGCTATAGAAAGGTATCACATTATATACTCAACAAAAATATAGATGCAGTACTTTGAGTTGAAGTAAAGAAAACAAAAAAAAGAAAAAGACTTTTTCTATGAACACAAAAGTTTTTTTTTTCTCTCAAAGTTTGTTCACAACTATGTTCAAATCTGTGCTTGTGAGCACATGCCAAGGTAATCCATCCACCTGACAGGTGTGGCATATAGAGTTAATGTGCAGTTATGTCTTGAAAAAAGACATTTATTACACTGTAAAACAAAAACAAAAAAAAAAGTTGATTTCAAGCCAACTTTTGTGTTTTGAGCTCAACTCAAACTCTTAAGTTTTGAAAAAGTTTTACCAACTTCTAATCTTTTGTTAAGATCATTTTTTCTTTGGTAGAATATCTTGAATCAAAAATGATTGATTGAAATGAAAGTGAATAATGATAAATATGGTAATATTTCCTTTTTAAAGTTGTTTTTTTCTTTTTTTTTTAACTTTCAAGCACCTGAACAATGACAAAAAGGTTCACAGTGTACTGTGACCAAGTTTTGAAATACAATTTTTTTTTTTGAGTTCCTGAAACCTAACTAACTCTACTAAAAATTATAGAAAAAACTTTTATTTACCCTAAGCTTACCCTAACACCCTACTCTCACCCTAACCCTAACCAATCACTCCTCACGCCTAAACCAACAAAGGCAAAGAGTACTAACCAATCAGAGGCAAAGTAGGGTGGGTCATGACTTTGCCATCCTGGGAAAAGGTTTTGGTAACCATAACTCAGAGCCTAATAAATCAAACTGGACATTTTAGAGAGGAATTTTATTCTGATCAGTCCAAACACACCTGTGATGAACTGATGAATTACCTCGGCAAAGGAGAAGTGCTCACAAAATGGATTTAACGAACTTCACGAACATAATTTGAGAGAAATATACTTGTTTTCACACATAGAATAAGTTTTGATTATTCACTCAAACTTGTGAAAAATGGGAGCAAAAATAAAAGTGTTCTGTTTATTTTTTTGTTGAATTTATATAATCCATATAGCTGTCTCTTATACACATCTAGATGTGTATAAGAGACAGCCTTGGCTGTGCGCCCTGCATGGCTGCCCCTGTAAGCCATCAGTCTGCTGGGAGTCTGACTGAAATATTAAAGAGCCTGTCTGCTCGCCCGCTGGAGCACCTCGCCGCGGAGTGTATGGTGCAGCATACTGTATGTCGCTGGTACAGTAGATAAGGAATGGATGGAGACCCAAGTGAAGCAAGAGCAGAAGGTTGTTCAAAGTTTAACTGACACTCATATCACCATCAATCCATTGGCATATTCATCTATCTGCACATTCAGGACTGACATTAGCTGCCTGCAGTACATTTTATTTGTTGCTGATAGAAGACTGAAACAAAGAACAAGGGTATAAAAACATCCTGTCACTATGAAAGCGACGCCCTTGCAGCTGTAAAAGGGAGTCACCTTGCTCAGTCTTAGATCGCCATTCAGCAAAACAGGCTGCTGGTTGACAGGCGGCCTGTAAGTGCAGCATCCAAGTCATATTAACACGTTTCAGGAACATCACGCTATCTGTGGGAGTGTGCTGTCACAGGAAGTAGCGTGTCCTTTGTGAAGTGCGGTGAAAATTAAGGGTTTGGAGGTCAGGCTGGTTGACTGCATGTAGCTTGTCTGACTGTCATTCAGGATAGCGGAGTTCATTTCCCATCACAGACATGCATGAAAGGGATAGTTCACCCAAAAATTAAAAATCAGTCATTATCTACTCACCCTCACACCGATTGAAGGTCAGGTTTAGTTTTTTTTTTTTTTAGTCCACAAACAGCGTTGCGGAATCTCCCAAACAATGGAAGTGAATGGTGACCAGTTTCCTAAAGCCTCGACGTGCCAAGTTGACTTGAAAGACGTCATTTACATCATGTTTTTACCCTGAAGCTTCACTGTAGATCCTTAGCTTGGAGCCACGTTCACGTTGCGCATGCACACAGTCTGAACTGGGTGTGTGTGGTGTGACAGAGTCCTAAGCGCATGTTGGGTCTTTAGGAGACTTGGATTATGTCAGATGAGCAGTATGATTCTGTTTGAAAACTGGTCACCATTCACCTTCATTGTTTAGGAGATTCTGCAACACTGTTTTCCTGTAAAACTCCAGCAGTGTCTTATGGATGAAAAAACAAAACCCAACCTTTAGTTGGTATGAAGATAAGTAGATAATGACTGAATTCTCATTTATGGGTGAACTATCCCTTCAACGTTCACATTTTTACCAACAATAACATCTTTCCTCAAACCTAATCCCAACCCTAAAATCAACACTCTTGACACTCAAGAAACACTACAACAACATTTGAAAATGTTTTGTTATAAACCATGTCGTCTAGAAATGCCATTTTACTTTTAGCAGGGATTCAGACCATTAAACCTTTAAAACCTCACAGGGGGCTGCGTGGGTGGGGGTGTCTTGTTTAAGGCACCAGTTAGACAATGAAATAAGATCCAGGAGGTCCAGTTTTTAACAGATTAAGGTTTAAAATCTTGCCAAAACACAGTTTAAAATATTCACAGCTTTAACAACTCTGCAAAGTCATCTTAGCAGGGACTATTTTACCTCTCATCAAGACAATCATAAGGTAAACTGAAGCCCCTTTCACACATGCACTGCAACTCTGCACTTAATCTAGACACTATCCGCAGGAGCTGTATGTGTGAATGCAAATGTTCACATCAGTTGAGTCTGACATAATCCTCTCAGCTCCCTTGTCCAGTGTTTGGGTACGCCACATTGTCTGGAGCGAGTCTGTGGGCATGTTGAGGCCAGTTATCTGCCTGCCTGCTACACAAGTCTCATCTGTTCTTACCTCAAGTTTTAATGTGCATTGTGCTCATAGTTAAGTTATAAAATCCCAGCACACCATGAAGCGTCTCTCATGTCGGGCAGGCAGACTGATGTCTCGCCCTCTGCTTCTATCTCCCTGCTCCGCTTCCATCCCGGTTTTTATTTACGTGTCAACACCAAAACAGATCTTTGCCGAAACCATACCAAGTATTATTTACAACATATGAGAACATGTCTGACGGAGACAGTGTTCTGTTGTATGCCACATGTGCGAAAAAAAAGTGTGAAATTCAATGTCCCAGCTTGATTCTCAGGAGGTTACATAGCTTTCATATGTGAAAATGGCTCAAGTAATACATCAGAAATGTGCGTTTGCATGTGTGCATGTATTGGATTGGGCAACTCAGTGCCTTGCTGGATGACGTCATATTGCGTTGCAGCAAAAGTAAAGCCTAGTTCAGCTTTACACCGGAGGACCCAGCACCCCCTGCACTGACACCACTGCATCACTGCCAGACTGGCTCTATTCAAATGAATGAGAGGGCTGCATTTTTCCACACAGGGCTACTGTTGATCTGAACGCAGCCTTAGACACCAGAGACCCGGTTCTGCAGGCTGAGTCATGCCTGTGTTCGTGTTTTGGCAACAAAAGCACCTTGGGTAAAGGTAGAATATGCATATGTGAACTGAAAGAGCAAGCGCTATCAGCTAGAACAAAGCACTGAATTGAGCGGTTACACTCTACTGCACAAATAAACACACCCACAACTCCACGCAACGCTGGATTTTGGGTGAATGCAGCTGTGTGTGTGTCTGTGTGTATATCTCTTTCTGCAGCTCTCACAAATAGAGAGCAGAGGAAAGACCTGAAGAATGCAAAGTAACTTAGTTGCTATGTTTTTGTAGAGTTCCAACCTCAAAGCACGTGGCGCTTTATTGGCTGGGGGCTACAGGCCGCTGCCAAACACACTGAGGTCCAGAAACATCCCAAACACAACAAAACATGAGAAAATAAGAAGATATAGGCAGAGGGCGGGATCTCTGCAGATAAAGCCACAACAACACACTTCTAGTGGGTCATAAGTGACGATTTGGAGGAATTATGTTTGTATAAGTCTATACATGCTGCATATTATACCTTAAAGGTTATGGGAAGATTGTATCTTGGATTAAATGTTAACAAATGTTGTTTTTCTGATATCAATACTTGTAAAACAGTGCTGGTGCTTAAACGGAGCCTATACTGATAACAACATAACGTTACAATACTAATGACAGCAAAATAAATTTAAAAAATCCAGTTTTGACCTTAAGCAATTCTTTTGCAGAAAGATGCTGTAGTTCACTTGAGGAAAAGCTGATATGTAGTGTTTTATATCTATGCGTAACATCGGGACGCACACACTGCCGTCTGATGTGCTCGGCATGGGGTCACAACAAACAGTCAATCATGACAAGCGTGTCCTGTTCATTGCCGCATGTTTTCCCCCTTTACATGCATTTGTTTTTAACTGAAAAGCAACTGAAATACAGCCAAACTTTACACCATTTAGCCTGATATTGCAACCATGTTTGAGGTAGCTACTAGCTAACCGTAGGCTAACGTCACCTGCCGCCAGAGCCGTGTAGACTGAGTGACGCAGCAATGTTAAATAGTAGTTTGGTTAACTCTGCACGTCTGCTGTGAGTCCCCTGACATAACCAAAGAAAAAGTGTCATGATGCTTCAGTTCAGTGCTGTGTTGAGGAGACATGTATGTCAGCTAATCCGTTGTTAATTTTGTAATGAATGCAATCTATTTGCGCAAAAATTCATTTGGAAAGCTGTAAGATCAGTCTCTGATGGACCGTCACAGCTTACAGCACCGAGCAGACATGATGCCCAGTATGTACGCAGTAGACGGAATTAGGCAGGGGAGTGTGAAGGTTGATTTGTGTTTCGCGTCTTGGTTAGATAGATCTAATTAGAATGACCCCTCACTCTCATTCACATGCCCACACACACACACACACACACACCTACACTCTCCCGCCTCCTTTGCCTCCTCCTCCTCTCTCCCTCCTCCACCTCCCAGGCTAACAAACCTGTTTGGTAGAGAACCCTCCATCGCAGGGAGGCAGTTGTGAAAGAACTGAGGCAGGAATCAAGACCCCTGGGGCTAGAGACAAGAAAGAGGGAGAGAAAGAGGCAGGGACAGAAAGAGACAACAGAGAGATGAAATCTTTTTAAAACGGCTTTTAAGTTATGATGAAACGGTTGCTTGCGTAAAAAAACCCAAAAACATGCTGATAGAGGAGTTTAGGTTTTGATCAATTGCTGTCGCTGTCATTCCGGAGCCATTTTATTTTCTAATCATCATTGGAATGATTGCTAGTATTTTGACTCACTTTGGCAACGTGTTGAGCGTCCTGACAACAGAGGCCATTGAACAGAAATAAAGCAACGAGGGAAAGGGTGGAGAGAAAACAAAGGAGAGCGAGTGCATAAGAGAGAAGAAAGGAAAGAGCTGTGAGAGAAAAAAAAAGGAGAACATTGACACCTGATTGATTGATATCCCACTGTGGGTCAGTGATTTAATTGTGTGCGTGTGTGTGTGTGTGTCTGAGACTAAATGAATGCTAAGGAAATGGAACTCGAACGCGGCGAAGTGCAGAAAACGTGGTTAACAATGACCTTAATGTGCTGCCTTCAATTAATTTTAAGCCCACATAGAGTGCTTGCCTCTGTTACCTCAACCAGCTGGGAAAACCTCTGATTAAAAATGAATCAGCCTTTCACTGGTGTATTCTAAACTGCCATCACCTCGTTCACCTCAGCAATGCAAGAGCCTAATGCTTCTCTCAGAGGACACTAGCTTTTAAGCCACGCTAGTGGGGTGGCCATGTTGGTCCATTTTGGTTGAGACTGAAATATCTCAACAGCTATAAAATGGATTGCCACGCGAGTGTGTACTTATATTCATGGGTCCCGAAGGATGAACTGTAGCGTCACCATTAGATTGTCGAGTTTGTTTGTTTTTTAGTGAAATGTCTCCATAACGATTGGATGGACTGCTGAAAAATTGCCCATCCATCGTCCCCCAGGCGGTACTAATGACTCTGGTGATCGCCTGACTTTTTCCCTCTGATGCAACCATGAGATTCACATTTGTGGTTTTGAATGAAATGTCTTGACAAATATTGGATAGATCGCCGTGCACTTTGGTACAGATATTAATGACGTCCCTTGGGATGAACTGTAGCAACCCTCACTTTTCATCTATATTAACATAATCAGGTCAAAAGTCTAACTTGTCCAATGCAAAATGCAAAAATAATGACATTTTAATCAGCCTCAGCTGTGCTTTGAAGAGGCAAATGTTGGAATGCTAACCAACTATAGCATGTTAGCATTCGCATCGTGAGACCAGTCCACCACCTCGCGGTTAGTCCACCACTTTGGTCCAGGCTGAGATATCTCCGCAACTACTGGGCCAAGATGGCTAAGAAATCTCACACAATGAAGCCCACAGACTTTTTTCTTCTAGTACCACCATCAGCTTGACAGTTTGGGTTCTGAGTGAAACATGGCTTGGTAACTGTTGGATGGATTACCATGACTACTGCAAATCTTCAGGAAATGAATCCTAGTGCAAATTAGCAAGAGTTAGCACAACAAACTAAGACGGATCACATCATTCTGTGCATGTTAGCTTGTTAATATTCGCATTTAGCTCAAATCCCTGCTGTGCCTCACAGAGCCGAAATGGCTCATTTATACTAAACGACGTTGGGATACGCATAGGGATAGAGACAGAGCCTTTTGTCCGTGTTCTGCATTATTTCAACCATATTTATGCATTTAATCTGAAATCTTACAGGTTTGGAGAAAATGGAACGGTACCACCGGTGGTTGTAGGGGCAGTGTAGCTGTGTAGCCAACAGTTCAAGCGAGACTTGTCCACAGGATACAACAAAGAAGCTTTAAAATTAGTTAGTGAAAAGAATTGTCCGTCCACATGTCGCAGTGCGTCTACAAAGCTGGCTCCACTTTTGTGTCTTTCTCCAGAGAACATTATTACAGCCTCCTCCAGCCTCATGTTTCTTGTTGTCAGAAACTTTGGACTCCACTTTTGACTCTGAGCGGCTCCATCTTGTGGATGTGTTGCTTAATATAAATGCCAGCGTAAAGGACGGTGGGTGAGTAACAAGTATATCGTTTTGGGCGGGGGGCATAAATGAGCCTTTTGTCTGGTTTTCCTGTGGTAGCAATGTAGGCTACATCGGCTCAAATCAGACTTTTGCAGATCAGCTGGTTTGGGTCCTTGGGTTGTGTGCTGCCTTTTAAGGCACACACTTACAGGTACAGGTTCGCACGCTTGTCATGTTCCATGTGCAGACTGTGAAAACGTTCTTTGGAGCACAATGAGGTAGCCGTCTGTCTGGCTGTCGAGCCAGTTATAAATATTTATAAGCAGGGAATCATTCAGGTTCAATCTTTTGAACTGATTCAATTTGGTGATATATGTCTTTTGAGTAAATCCCAAACCAAATATTCACCACATTTCACCTGAATTCATCACAGCGGGAAAAAAAAATAAAAATCATATCTTATCAGCCCCTCTGACTGACAATTTACCTCCCCCCCCCCCAAACTCACCACCGCTCACACACTTGTTGCACCCCAGTAGGTCTGCATTAACATGCAGAGGCTTCACCCGCTGCACTGATGTGCACAATCATCAAGCCGTTTTGTGGGCTGCAGTGGCTGAATGTGGCTCTCCTTTGTGATTTACATGCAAACTCTGCCAGATGCTCGACGTTAGGGAATCGTTTCATATTCTAATGCCACGATAAGAAATATGGCCATCGAGTGTGTGGCTGCTGCTGTGCATATGTTTGTACTATACGTGTGTGTGTGTGTGTGTGTGTGTGCCTGCGCTGTTGCCTTTACTGCTGAGTTTATGATGCAAACTAGATTCCGTAACAATGCCACCACAAGCTTTTCATTTGGCTCTTTCTGATTACATTGCTGTGAGTGAAGAATGAAACCCCACAGTGGGGACTTGTGTGGCTCTGAATATATTTCCCACATTGCTGTATGTTTTGTTTTCAATTTGTGTTTGGGCGCATAACAGGTAATAAAATGTAGGTCCCGGTTTTGGTAAAGATCCTGACTCTGTCGTAGTCATAAATCAAGGAACAGACCCAGGACAACTCGACTGTTGCATGATGTCATTTCCCATCACTTTTCAGACTTGTGTAAAATTGCTTCGTCTGTCTTCAGGGAGCTTACAGGGTAATGTGTTGTCAAAGATATAAAAGCTGATAGGGCACCGTGGGAACAGAGTCAGAATAACAATCTCAGTGTTTTGTTTTATTATCATTCTAAGCATCGGGACCACAGATACACGGCAACACTGTAGCTGTAATTGGTTCAGTCCTGTGTCATTGCAGATTATGTTCGGTGTTGTGTGGACGGTTGATTTCAGAGGACATACAAGTGGCTTCAGATGCAGTGACTGATAGCTTTACTGCAGGTTCCAAATGCGTGTTTATTCGTGTCCCGACTCACCCGTCCTTCCCCTCAGTGCTCGCCATTGTTTACACCACAATAAAAAAGAGAGAGCACGTCGGGCGACTGTAAATTGTCGATAGCCTACATTACAGAGGAGCGTAAACATTAGCTGTCCTAGCGCTCAATATTCACTACAGTCGGTCACCATCAAGTCGGGTGGAAACAGGACACAGTCAGGCCCGGAG
>JAJHUR010101462.1:1989-22435 GCA_027495735.1 Lutjanus campechanus | reverse complement strand
AGCCGGCCATAAATCCTTGATAAGGGGAAGCAGACAGAAAAAACATTTCCAGGAGCACAGTGTGGCACTGGACATCTGTTATGTACTGAAAGAGATTCTGCAGTGTTTCACCATCTATCAAAGTATTTTTTTTCTTTTTTTGAACAGTTGTAAAAATAGGAGCCAATTAATTGCAGACAGTGATTAACCCTTGTGTTTTTATTCTGGTCCTGAATATGACACTAATTTTACTGCTGCAAGAAAGCAGACGGACTACAAAGACATAAACAGTACAAGACAGATTTCTGTTTGTGTCTCTCCTCAGATTGGTATCTATTCTTGGCAGCCATGCAGTTCTTGCTTTGCATGAAGACTTTATTTAACTCCTTTTTTCTTGCTACAGTGTATTTTTAGAGGTCTGAACTGATACAGTTTGGATCTACAGTAGTAAACTGAAGCTTTGTGTTAGATAAGCATAATAAAAAAAAAAGAAGATAGTGATGCATGAATATCAAAGTTGGTGAAATATTTCAGGAGATTTTGTCTGTTTTCCAAACCCAGCCTGCAGCTGTAACACGTATACTTTCATATTTAGTCACGTACACCTCATTAACACCAACATGTAAGGAGGCAGCATCATGAGGTGAAACCAGTAAACAAGCTACTGTTTTATCTGTTTATTCTTCTTCCTAAACTGTAATCTTCACGGTGCCCCTACATCAGATTATTGGGACTGGTCAAAGTCCTGTGACATTTGTCATAAATACTGGCTTGTGGTACCTTGTACACGGGTACACATGGGTAGGTCAAACCGACTTAACTGACAGGTTCAGTGTGGTTCTCTCTTCGGCCGCCTACAATAAAGATGTATGCAGATAAATTTCTGTTGAAAAATTCACTAGTGTGTGTGCAGCATGTGTGGGTTGGTGTGTCAGTGGTAGCAGTGGGAATCACCAGAGGTCCCACAACAGTATTATCATTGCAATTTTAAACATTTATTGCTATTGACTATTGCAATAATATATTGTGATTTCTTGTCTTTTTATCAGCTGCAAATTATGTCTCCAAAGGAAAAACATCAACATCAGTTTTCAGTCTCACTTCAGTTACACAAAATATCATAACTCTATATATCTGCTTGAGTCATTTTGGTTCTTTGCATCAAAATAGAATTTTTTCAAGGTTTTTCACTGTTGGCAGACTTGTTTGAACAGGCAGACACTGAATGGGTGATATTTGTGCATATCCAACAACCTGTTGATTGCCAAGTAGGGCTGCACAATTAATCAAAATATTATTTAATTGCAATGTGGCCAAGTGCAATATCCAGATGGCAGAAGCTGCAATTACTTGACAAAGGTAAAATATGTGCCAAAACAGCATCATAATAAAGTACTGTAGTGCTGCAGAGATGTGATGGGCTACAAATCTTGTTCTTCAGATATAAGAAAACATGTTTGTTTGCTACAGACCAAAACAAATGTCACAAAATCATGATTTTAATATGATGGAAAAAAAATAATTTAATTCCCACCAATTGCGAGTCACATTACAATTTCTGTCAAAATAATTGCAATATGATTTTTTTTTTATTTATTTTTTTACCATATTGATTGTGCAGCCACATTGCCATGTCTTTCATAATGTTTAAAAGTTGGTATGTTTCTCCTGACCAGAAATGTGGCCTTTTCTTTTGTTCATGCCTCTGAATAATATATCCTAATATAATCTTAATATCTTAAACTGAAAATGCTATATTCAAATGAAGCCATAATTCAGAATATCCAAACAAGATATGCTGTTAACATGACCTGCAACAATGAATAACAGTGGAGAATGAGTGTGCATGTAAATGTAGTTACAGAAGCATAAATTTTCATACATAAAGAGTGACCGGTGTGAATGTAGTTCTGGTGTCAATGTTTAATTCTGTTTTGCAGCTAACAGGAATCATCCTGCAAGCAGCGAAGCGGCTCCAGGTCAACGTCTATGTCGAGAAAATTCCCACCTTCAGGTAATCGGCTCATTGCTTTCATCAGTCCCTGTAGTGAAGATACTTTTGTCATAAACCACACCTCCACCATATTGGCTTTAATGAAGCTGTGATAACTGGTGACTACCTGAGTCTAGGGAGGGTTGCCAGTAAGAATGACTGTAAAGTAATCATGCCACCATCATCACTGTGTCTGGACTTTTGGACAGTTGTGGCTCACTTGTTATGCATCTCCTTGGCATCTGAAGGAACAAACAGTGACGAAATTAAAAGTTTTGTGAATGTCTCTTTGCCATTTATTGATAAACTCAGAGATGATTGTTGATTTGCTAATAAGGTCAATGAAATACATCATTATGGTAATTGTTGACAGATTATGAAGAATTGTATTTTTCTTTCAGTCAAACAGGAAACGTGAGGACAGTGATCTTTCCTGTGGTTTATCTCAATGAGGTACAAAAAAAACACAAAAACACACACGCACACCTTTTTGTTATTTACTGAACACTGGTTGGCACACAGATTATCAGCAGTTTAAATCCAGGCCACAGTCAAAAGGCAAATAGGTTCACTGACCTTGTTCACATTTTGCCCATTTGTGTGTCACTCTTTTATTTTATCTCATACACAATATATCACAGACGCTCTTAACATGATTTCAAAAAGATGCATCTCATTGCTGAATTCAGCTGTTCAAACATTACAACAGTTGGCCCACATTGAAATGCTTATGTGTTTTTAAAGTTCAGTTTAAAGTTGCAGATTGGGTCAGACAGTGGTTTGTTCATGAGGTGGAGTACCTGTGTTATTTAGTCTGAGTTAAAATGAGTTCCAGTCATTTTTCAATGCACAGATGACTTACAGTATGAGAACACTGAACTTGTATGGTGTCAAAGAAATATTGTAGTAATTTGAATTTCATAGGAAACTAGATGCCTAATTGTTAACCAGTACTGAATGCTTACTATGGACAGTTTTGTATCACTTAGTTCATAGTACTGAATTATTATTATTATTTTTATTATTATTATTAGTAGAAACAGATTCACATAGAAAGTTTAAGTGTGTAGGGTAGGAGCCGACCAGTTATCAGCCTGGCCGACTATCAGATCCAATAATTAACAACATAACACATCATGAGTAATAGTCCATCAACACTGAAGTCTGCTGCGCCAGACAGTTTAAAATTCTGTGGAAGTTATCATTTCAACATTAAGGATTCAGCAGCGGTTAAATCTCTGTCTCTTTGTTTAGGGTTTTTATGTTATGCTCAACTCTACCTCTAATGTTGCTCTCCTGCCATCTTCTCAGAGCGTCGTCATTGACGACACGTCAGCCATGAAGCTGCAGGCGATTATTTTCGAGCAGAACGTCGTGGTGAACATTCCCTTCATGCTGATTGGTATCGGCATCATCCTCGGAGGAATCTTCATGTTCCTGATGTGTCGACAGAAGATCCCTGAGGTGAGACAGTGATGAGTTTGTTTGGTCATTACAGCTGCAACTAACAATTATTTTCATTATCAATTAATCTGTTGATAATGTTTTTCTTTGATCAGTTTATTGTTTGGTTTATGAAATGTCAAAAAAACATGAAAGATGTGTGTAACAAGCCCCAAAAATATTCAGCATAAAATCATGTAAAACAAAACATTCGCATTTGAGAAACTGGTCCAGACCATATTTGCCATTATTTCTTCAGAATTGCTAGTAATTAATTAATAATATTATGTAAAATGACAGTCTGTTTACTTTGAGTATAATTTGATTTTCTGTTGTCTTTTCTTTTTTCAGAGACAATATTGTAGTGGCTAATTAACAAGGCCAATCTTAATGTTAATTATGTGTTATTGTAGATTAATTATTTACCTACGAAAGTTAATTAGTAGTCATGTTTTTCAGCTCTGTCTTAAGGCAACATTTTTGTGTCTGGTTTGATTTTTCAGAGCACTACTGCTGAGCGACAGCCCCTGCTCTCATCATAGCAACAGACAGGAAGTGAAAGGAGGAGGATGACCATGTTTTCAGTATAATTCAGCATTTCAACAGTTCAGTCGATCTAACCTGCAAGTGACATTGTCCATTAATAACCAGAATTCAACCTTTTAACCCGTTTTTTTTTTTGTTTTTTTTAATCTAAAGGTTTTATTGAAGATAATGAAGAGGACTGTGTCCTCACTTTGTGTTGTTTGTTACTGCGTCGGGGTCAATATCTTCCTTTCAAGTCCGTTGTAATTATGCTAAAAGTCCTATTTTTTAATTAAATCTTAAATTGATTATATTTTTTCTTTTTACTTGTAAATATAAGATTTTGGAATTAAAACGTGAATTCAAATCACCTGCCAAATATAATTTGGATTGTCTGGAGAGTCGACTCTGAACCAATCAACCATCCCAGAATTTAAGTGAAGAAAATGAAATGTAGTTATTTGATCATAGCCTGTATGTTTTGTGTCAAATCACTGTCGAGCGTGTGCATAAGATGAACGGCTACAGAACTGCACATAATAGTGATGAAGGAATACTGTCAGCATGTTTTAGCCTGGTCTGGTGTTAAATTGTTGAGGGATCAGTAAAGCCATGTCTAGAAGGGAACACTAGATTTGTGAAACTCTTGCAAGATTTGTACGCATTGTTTCTTAATTGTGCACGTTGCACAGACTAATTGTGTTTAATAATGCTGCGTTTTCATTTAGTAACACTGATTAAGATCTGCTTAGGTTTAGGGCAAAAAGCACTTGGCTAGGTTTAGGCAAAGGTCACAGTTGGGTTAAAATGATCACTTTTGCAAGATATTTTGCAGGTCTGTGGTTCCCATCTAGGCACAACCCATCAGTAAGAAGAAAGTTTCAACTCGTTAATCATTTAACATCAACATTTCACGTTTTTGTATTGTTGCAAACCATAAGCAAAGTGAAGACAAAGACTAGGTGCGCAGAACAACTGCTGGCATAATGAATATGATTTCTTCAGCCAAAAATGTATTGTTTTAAGAAAAAGGTTCTCAAGTCATTTTGACGTCTAAGCAGTTGGATGTTTTCAGTCTATCACATTTGATACTTTTTGTACAAACTTTTCTTTTAAGTCTCTTGAGTTTGCTGGACTCTGAATCTTAAGCAAACCTGTTTCTTTTTTTTTTAAAATGCAGTAATCCACAAATCATGAACGTAGAATAACGTGGATTAAGGTCCAGATAGTATTACTTCAGCAGCAGCAGTGTAAAGGGAAGGTTTTTGCCTAGTGTGGCGTTTGATGTCTTGTCTCAGGATGGTGTAAAATATATTTTTACTTTGCCCTCATTCTAATAATTTGCCATGAATGTGTTTTCTGCTGATATTATGCTAAAATCAGTGTACAAACAGTTGCATGTTAGTGACACTACTGATAAATATTTTACCAAATATAAAATTCTGCTTTTCCTTGTAACTATGAGGAACAGGTCATATTTATATGTTTAAATTCTACACTTCTAAACAGCATTTTACCAGGTTTTTGTGACTTTGTTTAAAGTTTTTTTTTTTTCAGGGGAAAGGACATTGTTTTTATTGGGCTACAACTGATTAAAATGTAATTGATTTCCTGTCCCGCACTACACAGATTATTATGTGCCAATTTGCTGTTTAAATAACCACTGTTTCACACACACTCATCTCTGACAGGGTCTCTTGTGTTAAATTTTTATTGTCGTGTTTGTTTTATATATAAAAAAGAGAAAATTGTTTACACTACTACTCCTACACAGTAAATATGTAATCACTGTTTACGTACTCTCAATAGGTCATATCTAACAATTTGCACATGGTCTTGTCATTTACTACAACTTCAATAAACCTGCTTCACGCTGTCTGAAGGAGTGTTTCTGTTTCCTCCATCACATTTCCTCCATTGCAAAACTGTATGATAGAGCGCTGTATCATGATTTATATTGCTTTTTCCTTCTGTGTAGAGGTCACCGGTACAGCATGAATCGCCTCAGCATGGTCACACCTTTAGTGAGGTGTGACTTATTTATTATTAGCAGATGTTGAAAGTCTGTGTTGAAACTTTTCTAATTATGCCTGCACATAATATCGTACTCGCCCCTGTAATGATTTCAACAGAGGAATTAGGAAAACTATTAGTGCATTTTACAATATAAGAGATCTATTAGCACGTAAAGCAGCACATATCTTGGCTTGACTCTTAAGAGTAGTCTGCCAATTTAGTTTTATACTCCTATAATAAAGTTAGACTCAGGAAAGACACTTAAAAAAAGGATAAAAATCGATGTAGGAGAACAATGTGTAGGAATTCTTTTAAGTAACCGAGTTTGTTTTGTTCACCTGTCGTCTCTGAGAGTTCCAACACCCTGATGCCAAAGTGTGGGTCACTGTGTTTTTTGCTCTTTGGCTCAGTTGGTGTCTGCTTTGTGCCACTGTGTTAACACACTGAATGGGATTCTGTCACTAAGCAGTGGGTCTCACTTGTTCTTCAGCTCAGGGAGTGTGTGCAAAAAAAACTCAGGCTGAGAGACTTTCTTAAGCCTTTTCCATCAACATGGAAACAGCGCTGCTCCAGTTTCCACACACAATTTTTGAACACTTTGGTGTTTCCACCTAAACTAAATTAGTTCTGAACCTGGAAAGATGGTTCCCACCTGGAACCAAAGAAGAACAGGTCTTCCTTAGCAACTAAAGCGAGTGTGTCATATTCTGCAGGTTGTTGTGCATTCTGCAACACCCTTTGTTGATGACATCCTTAATTACAATGGCTCCACTCAAAACTGGTAGAAATGTGGATCGCTGGATCACACCAAGTTTCCAAGAATCATGGAATCAACTGGTTCAAGAACCCAAACTAATGTGGTGGAAAACTGACAGATTTGTAAGTCAACCTGGCTGTTACACACAACGGATAAGTTCATTTCTTCAAGAGTGAGATAAAAATATCAAGGCCTCTCTGTTATTTCTAAGTTGTAATATGAAGCTACATCCAGCAGATCGTTAGCATAGCTTAGCATAAAGACCAGAGACACTCTAAACCCTTCTCTGTCCAAAGTTGGGAAAATATGTCTACCAGCACCAATAATGCTTCTCAGTTAATTCATAATATTTGTAGAAATGACAAGTTGCTGTTTAACATGAAGATTTGTCTCTGTTTCTTTGTATTTCTTGGCCGGGTGCAGGGAGGTTGCTGAACCTGTGGAGACTCCCGGAGGAGTGTTTGAGCTCCACTAATGGGAATAAATGTCACTTGCTCTGTGGTGCTCAAAGAGCCAAAAGAATACATTCGAAAAACTCCACTTTCTTTCTAATAGGAAGAAAGTAATTCCTACATGATACTGCTCATAACATAGGTGTGTGGATTATGTTGAGTTACCAGGTCATGATTCCGGGAAAGAGACACTGGTGTTGAATATTTCAAATTTATTTTTTTTGTACTTTGAGCACCAGAAGCGACGTGCCATTTAACCCCATAATATTTGAAAGAAGGCAGACATCTCGACAACTGATATCTCGAAGATTCTTCAACTCATGCCAAAAGAAATCTAGATGGATAAATAGCAATACAGGCCAAGGGAAACTATGTATTTTTGATTTTGGGATGAACTGTCCTTTTGATGGGTGGAAGAACTGCAGACTCCTGAGGTGTAGTAAATGGGTGGATGGATACATTTCTCCAGTCTATGACACATGTTAAGGTTTCATTTAGATACCTCCGACGTGGAATTGTCCTTAATTGCCGGGTTAAAGTGTACTTTGTCTCCCTGCAGATAAACTTTGACTTCAGCCGTCATTATAAAACTGATAAGTACCGCTGTTTGCCTCACTGGCTATGACTTGACACCAGCTTCTCTGCCAAACCTCAGTCTCTCTGTCATTAAAGTAGCAAATAGGAGAATTAATCTTTCAAATCTATCAGAGTATAACTCCTCCCCAACCCAGTTAAAGCCTTTTATACAAGTGGCATGGGACGACACCCCAGTCTGGTCACAGAACAGCTTCTCTCTTGAGCGTCATCTGTAAACAGCATGGGGACTCTTCAGGAAAGAATCATCCTCATCTCTGTTATTCTGTCTCTGATCTGCGCCGTTCAGGTAAGTTAATAACCCTGCATTTACTGTTGATGTCCTGAGACTTTGCTTAATCTGCTTCTGTGCAAATAGTGAACATTGTGGCTTTTGATTTTTTGATGGAAATTGATTTTTATCACTATTTAATGAAGGTCATCATATATTTGCCTTACAGGTCAATTCAATGCCTTTACTTGAAGACTGGAATGGGTTGATCCATCGGACCAAACGGTCACTTTTGTGGCGTTGGAACAGCATGAAGCCTGTGGGTGCCAGCTGCAGGGACCACTTAGAGTGCGGCACAAAATACTGCAGGTACAGTAGAGATTCTCATTCAGGAAACTCAGCTTCTATTTACAGACAGTTAGAAGAAATGTATATGAATGCATCTAATTCATTTTTTTAATATTAATATCTGTATCTCTTAAATTGAAGATGTATTCCTTCAAATTTTATTGCATGAACATAATGTTCCTTTTCATAGTTTCCACACTGTGGTATCTGTATTTGTGTGGTATGTGACGTTTTGTCCATGTGCATTCTGCATGGCATGGACAAAGTCAGATATTAATGACACTGCAATAAAATTGCTTATCTTGCTTATCTTTGCAGGAAAAATATCTGTTCTTTCTGGAACTCCAACTGACAATGAGATACACAAAATAACTCCATCATGAGGACTGTCAACAAAACAAGCATCTGCCTTATGGACCAAAGCGCAAAGCTCAGAATTAACCCTAAATTAAATTGCTGCTCTGGTATTCTGGCTTTTTGAACTGAAGACCTGCTTGCACTTTATCAGGCTCTGTGCATTCAGTTAAAGTAATCTGATCTGGCACTGCACTGCAGCAAAACAAAGCCATAAATGCTGCGTTCACATGAACCAGGCGGATATTGATTTATATAAGATTTAATCTGTCTAAAAGACTTGCAGGAGATCAGACAGGCTGTATAAATCTGAACATGTTTTTTAATAAGAAAATATAAATATTCATACCAAGTTTGTGAGATCCTCTGAGTTTATTGGTTCATGTTATTTCTATATATTTATTTGTACATACTGTATATACAATGTTAATATTCATATGTTTATTTCAATATGCTGCTTTTTAAAGAGGTTGTATTGCCCAAATTTTGTTTGTCGACAAGTTCAGAACACAATTAAATATTCCTCACAGTGGGATAGTCTTTGACTATTTCAGTGCAATGGAAAAAGATGATAAAAACTTTTTTTTTTTAAAAAAAGAATGACTGGGATTTCTTTTATTGAGAATTTATTTCAGGCAAGGCCATGTGATACTGTGATTCCTGATTCTTCGCCGACAGCGGAACAAGCTCAAATAAATATTTCCCACATCTTTTGAAAAGAAACAAGAAACTGGAAATAGCTACTGCATCAAAGGTCCTGAAATTTATAATAGTGTTTGGAAGAGATGAGGATTTATTCAACATTTTAAAGTGATAGTTTGGATTTTTTTGAAGTGGGGTTGTATGAGCTATGAATCCATAGTTGGTGTATTACCTGGATGGCGGTCAGCATGGACCCACTTCAGAGAATTAGCAGGAGAACTTGTGTAGGAAGTTAAGCAACGTGCTTCTATGGACAGGGGCAGCAGTAATACATATTCTAGCCACCTAAAAAAGGCCCACCTAAAAAAAGTCAATATCAGTTTAAGGTATATACTGTATATTTAAAATATTTTTCCTGCTTCATGTTGCCATCAGACGGCCTTATCCTTGTCAGACAGCCTTGAACATCATTACCACCATATGGATTATGGCTTTATATGCAAGTTTGCCTGCAGTACATAACTGGGGCAGCCACATGATTCATATTGTACAACCACCCTTGAAATGGATGCATCAATAACTGAGCACTGCTCATCTTTCACCACTGGAGGGCGAGCTGAGCCAGGTTTAGTGAGATGAGTTTGCCATCGTCATGTTTGTGTTTTGACCAAACACACTGTAGCACAGAATAAATACAAAAATCATTCTAAAATACTCAAATTATTACAGCAACAGTTTAAAAGGCTGCAGTTGTTAAGTTTGCAGTTACACTACTGTGACTTTATACATCACGTCTCCATTGTCTAAGCACTTAAATCTCAAAGAATACAGTAAACTCTATGACAGCATTTGTTATTGATGTGGCGAATTTAAGAGTACAATTATTCACTGTTGGAAAGTAATTTGCTCAAGTACTGTACTTAGGTACACTTTTGACATACTTATACTTTATTTCCATTTTATGCCACTTCAAACTTCAACTCCACTTTTTACACGAAAAAACATATGTTATGCTTAAATGATATGATCCAGTACTGTGCTACTAATCCACCCAGTACTATACAAAACAACAATAACAACAAGTATTTGGGAGATAATATTTTCCCTTTCACCACTGTTAATATTTGAGTAATGAAAATTAAAATTAGGCTTATGTTATTATAAAAGCATGAACCGTCAGGAAGGAAAAAATCTGTTTTTATTGTCATAATGTTATTTCTGCATAATTAATCATAATTAAATATCATCTTTCCATATGTCAAAATTATGATTTAGTGTCTCATATTTGTGACTCAGGTACCAAAGTCATAATTTTAGACACTGACTGTGCAATAACAAAGCCTACTCATGATGTTTATTTTTATCACTTACAGCCTTTATAAATAAACTCTTGTCTTACAGGGTGTCTTGGATACTTTGAGTGGCAGACACTTCTCCTTCCTTATTGGTTAAAGCCTCCGTGACGTCACACCACCGACAGGCTGAGCGGTGCTGAAGCTGTGGCGTGGGGACCAGCTGTGTCTGTCCGGACCCTCAATGTCGGACCGGTCTCATGTCCCCCTCGAATATAGTTAATAAATTCCAGGGATCACCTCGTTGACTTGAACCGCAAATATTTGGTAACAGAGCTGAAAATATTCGCTTCCTAATGCACGTTTGACGTCAAAGATGCGTCGAGCGCTCGTTTGATTTTTTTTTTTTTTTTAAATAATTGTTTGGTTGCATGATTTTTATGGACCTAAACCTGTCTTCAAATCAGCTGGAAGAAGAGGATGAACATGAACATCACCTCTGATTGACGACTGTTTTCAAGTAGGTGTTCATATATGAGGAGAGAAGCTGGTGATGGATGCATCAGATGCATGAGCGCGTGTTTTTTTTTTTTTTTTTTGCTTTAGCTACTTTGCCTTGAAGTCAGTTATTCAATGATGCTAATCTTTTGTCTCACTTCATGTGTGGTTTAACTCTGCCTGTCTGTGAGTGTGTGATAGTGTGTGTTTGTGTGTGTATGAGAGGGATGCTCCTTCTGTCATGGGTGGTTCTTTTGGCATCTGTGTTCACTATCTCATGTCTTACATGTTGTCC
Organism: Lutjanus campechanus; assembly: GCA_027495735.1. NCBI lineage: Eukaryota > Metazoa > Chordata > Actinopteri > Lutjaniformes > Lutjanidae > Lutjanus > Lutjanus campechanus. Next base: position 11,036 of record JAJHUR010101462.1, on the reverse strand, counting down.
TACTTCAGCCACTTTGAATATTTCACCCACACAAACACACACACACACACACACACACACACACACACACACCTACACACACACACACACGCACACACACAGGTATCTGGACATACAGTACAGTCTGTGACCGTCCTCTCCTCTCTGTCTATAGGATGTCTTTTACTGTTTAGATGCAGGTCATCTGATCATGTTGAATTATTCGAGTTCTTACTTAAAACTTTCCCTCGCATGACAATAGGGCTGTGTGATATGGCTCATAAATAATATCTATAGGTTATTCTGTGATATACAATATATATCTCTAAGTACACATAATGTAAATTCTCAAATAGTACAGACACACAATGATCTCTGAAAATATGATCGGGTTGGATCATATGGATAGACTCAAATATCACAGGATTTTTGACCGAATACCTCGATCAATTTTGTGACAATATTGCAGGGATGACGATTGATGCTTTCTCAAAATATTAACAGAATGACATTTTTGATAAGTAATTATCCATAATGTAGATATAATGACTAAGTGGGTAAAGTTACATAAAAAAAGCTACACAATATAAACACTAGAACAGTCTGGTAAGTTCATATTTACATCACTTTACTGTAATGCGGCCTTTAAAACCATAAAAAGACAACACTTATTACAATGTAACAGCATCCAGAATCGAAGACGATATATTGCCCAGCACTAGATGAATATGGGCCAGAGGCTAAGAATGAAAACAGAAGTTTTTCTGTCGAACGAATGCTTTATTCTAATTTCAGAAAATAGTATAACCTAACATCAATACTGTATAGTACAATTCAATGTAACACTATATATTGAGACTATATAGTGTATAACACCAATACAATAGACTTCAGTACTGTAGAGTAGGGCTGTTGCAATACTAGTATTGGAATATGCCTAAAACATGCCTAAAATGCTGTATCAGGGATCGGCGAGTACACAAGTCTATATCCAAGTCTAATACCACATAATTTATTAACCCCAAAACGGCATTTTCCCCCTCAGGATGAAGTCATGTTCTATGCCATTCATTCTCAGCATGTATTTGTTCATATCACATCCATACAGGGTTAGTGGTATACATGGGGGTAAGAAAATACAAAACAGTGTATCGCAATATCATGATACATGCAAATGTTCCTGGCAGTGGTTCATATCGTGTTGTGTTTAAACTCCCAACTGCAAGTTAGCAGTGTTATCTATTTACACTGTTCCAAATACATAAAAAAAGTAAACTTTTAAAACTTTTTTTCAATCCATATGGTATTGTGTTATTTATACTATGACAGTTTTCCTAAAATTAGATTTAAAAAATATCAGTCACCTTGCTTACAGTATCACAACATATTGTAATATATTGAATCATAACCCCTGTATCTTGATATGTATTGTGTTGACAGATTCTTGCCACAAAGCACTGTGAAACAGCTGTTAAAAAACAACAAGGGCATTTATTATCATTATACAACACAGGATTGTACCACAAAATCAGAGTTGTAGTTCCTGCTAAAAAATGATAATAATTGTATTTTTAAACGCACTGCTATCAGACTGGTGCTTGGTATTGGCCGTTATTCAAAGTTCAGGTATTGGAATAGGTATTGGTAATGGTATTGGAGTATAAAGATAAGCAAATGTACATGTAATGATGACTGTCAATTATCATACCACAATATACCGTAAAACCAGTATACTGCAGCAACCCTAATACGGACCAATATGAGCTGCAATGATGTTGTCTCATTACAGAGAAACATCACTGATAACGAGCATCTTCATCATCTGTTTCCAAAAGGGGAACTCAGACCTCTTTGCTTCCACAGAACCACCACAGTCCCGTCCCCCATGTGAGATGGCTGACTCGACCTGACAGACATTTCCAGTGAGACAGTTCAGTTAATCACGACCATCTCAGTGTGCTCCAGCACCCAGACAACAGAGCTGTTCCACATACATTTCTGTGCCGCAGTTTGGGGGACGAGAATCATGTCTTTGCAGTGAAATTGTTAGTGCTGTGCAGACAACTAGTCAGTCACAGTGGCCTACTTTCCTGTGGGATTGAACTAGTGAACTGTTGAGAATAAGTAGGAACAAGATATGACAGGATCAAGAGTTATATTACCCCTTATATTTCATTACCAGAGAATCAAATAACACATTGATTTAAAATGATACTGTCATGTTGTGTTTGATTGTTTACTTACTTACTTTATTTACCAGTGGAAAGTAATAATTGTTGGCTGAAGGTAAAAATCAGACATTGAAAAGCATTTCTTGTCAGTTTTTCCTCACACTGGCATACAAACAGAGCAGTGGGGGATTCGGTGTCTTGCTCAAAGACAGCACACACACACCCTCTGATTAAGTACTCTAACTCCAGAGCTACAGCCATAAAAAAAAGATACTGAGCTGAAATTATGCACTTAGGTGCCAAACAACAGTCAGTTAAGTCATTATTTTATATTTAAACAGGGTTGGGAGGGTTGATTTAAAAATGTATTTGGATACAGTTACTAATTACCTGTTAAAAATGTAGTTAGAGATTCTGAAGAAGGTCCTGCAGCCAAACCACATCCACTTTTTACTGTGTATTGATCAGATGTAGCAAAGACTGGCTGACATTGCTGAACTAGACTGCAATTGACCCCACGTGTTTGTACTGATGCTTACTGCCAAACCAGTAATCACCATCACTGAGTAAATGGTGATGAAGGGGGGCTGACTCAGAAACAGAGCTGCAACAAGTCAAAAGCAAATTAGTTGCCAACTATTTTTAAAATCAGTTAATCATTTCAGTCATTTTTCACGCAAAAGCATCAAAACATTGCTGGTTCCAGCTTCTTACATGTAAAGATTCAGTGCTTTTCTTTGTCATTTATGACAGTAAATGAAGAGTCTTTGGGTTTTGGACTGTTGGTTGGACAAAAGAAGCTATTTAAAGCTGTCCCTTTGGGCTCTGGGAAATTGTGATGAGCATTCTTGAGTTTTTTTTGACATTTTATAGACTAAATGATTGTGAAAATAATTTTATCAACAGTGAAAATAATCATTAGTTGTCATCTGAGTTTGAAATAGTGACCTCAGCAGGCTAACAGTCAGAGCCAAATATACTCTATGATGATGTCCTGTCTTTAAGCAGCTTGTTCATCAGTTCAGGAAACTTTATTCCTTCAGCTTTAATAGGAGTCTAAATACTCATTTAGCTGTAGAGAAGCTTGTATCTGAGCATAACATACATAAAAACCTAAAAGAAACTCATTTTTACCTCTTGGTTGTGTTTTTGTGTTTACTACGTTCATAAGAAGATTAACCCAGTTTAGTAGTGATGGTATTTCTTATCAGATGTGATGTGTTTACTACGTGTTGCCATGGTAAGGCTGTTGTTTATTGTGGCAGCGTGATGATAAAGAGGATTACCTCTTCATGGTCATCTGCAACACATGTTGTTCAGATTGTTTACACATTGAGCCCAGACAGCAGCACAACAATCTGATGTCTATGAACTGATGGCTGCTTTATGCATGACATGAAGCCCAAAACTAGACGTTGCAATGAAAATATTGAGTTTCCTGAACAGTCTCGTTTATATTCACAACATAACACCAGCACCATGTAACACTGCTGGTTGTATCCTAGCAACATCAATTATTTCTAATAACTTTAAATGGATTATTTCATCTTTATTCACTTTGGTTTTTGTGTCTCTGTGTTTCACTCTAAAGTGTTTAAATATTTCATGTGGAGAGGTTACAGATGTTTTATAACTACTTTTTAAACTTATGAATAGTCTTCATAGTTGTATGTCATGACGGAAGCTGCGTGTCTGTGAAGTCATTAGCAATGTGTATAAATATGATGGAATAGAATTAACTAAACGGATGTGAAAATGTATTTACTGTTAGCAGTGCCAGCGGAGTATCTCTGCAGTGCAGCTGCCCTAGTTACAGAGCAGCTGAGTAACTGTGAGGGACGGTGGTTGGCCCAGGCAGTGAGAGGAGGAGTTTGTTAATGGTTGACTGAATTATGGAGGCTAGGCTGTGCTGAGGGCCAGGAGCAGACAGCAGAGTTTGACTGGAGGACCAGCGGTGGGAAGTGATGGAGAAGACTCCGCCAACAGTAGCCTGCAGTTGTGCTTTATGTTTTTATCTTTTTTCTATTCTGTTGGGAAGTTTTTACCCCAGGATTTAAGGATTTAAGATGTTTTTTTAAAACTAAAATCTGTAATTAGGTCCCAGAGGTTTTAAGTCTGTCACAGCATTACATCTGGGAGGGCCACTGAGGCCAGAAAACTGAAAGAAATCAAGATCCACAGGGAGATCAACATAAACACTTCATCTGCAGACACCAACAACAACAAAGACAGAATCTATCCAGGTTACACTCACATGCAGCATTAAAATGGAAACCATGCAACATGGAAAACATTTTCACTTAAATTCAGGTGGTTCATAATGATACCTCTGCTCTTAAGTCTAACTGTCCTAAAACTTCTCTTACATGATCCTTTAGAGCAAAAAATCTGGGCCCTATGAATAAGCAGTCTCTGTGGGCCCCTTCCTCTCTTGATATATGTCTTTCACGCGTCTTTTGAACTTTTTTTTTGCGGCCTTTTTGCGGCCTCCTGGTGAGCCTACTTTTAACATAGTTTACATATATCTACATATAAAAATAATAACCATAGCACATATTTTAATTGGACTCTTCCTCCACCTTTATCATCATGATATTAGAATTAGAATTATTTCTTACACAATTCTTGGTTGACTTTGTTTATTTTTGAGCCAATGAAAATGACAGGTCATCTGGCATTAACTTTATTGTCTTTTGAAGTCTGTTGCGGGTTTTTAAACGCAAAACCAGTGGTATATGAATCTTGAGATTGCAAGTAATCCATTGATTTGGAGTAATCCATTTCAAGTTACCAGCTCACCTTTCTTTTGAAAAAATCTGCTTTCCCATAGTTTGCTTTCTGTCTCTTTTTTCTTTCGCTTCTTGTTTGAACCCCTACTTTTGTTTCTTGGGTAAAGACATATGTCAAAGTGCATATTGGTGCTCTAGTATCAGCAGTCACTCAGTCCAGTTAGCTGTGTTTAGAGATGGAACCTAGTGCAGAGCTGGACTAAACCATTTTGTGCCTTTTCTGAGGGGTGAGAGGCTACACATATAAAGCTCAGTCTCTCAACCAATTTATTGAGCCCCTTTTTATTTATTTATGGCATGAATTACTTAGAAATAAAAAAATGCAAACAAAAATAAACTTCTCATTCAAGCCTTATCCCACTGGAGCCCTGGCTAGTTAGTCCCACTTTTGCCTCTCACTACAGTGCCCTGTTAATAGAGTCTAATATGGTGGTAGGGTAGGTCCGAGGATTTGCCCCATTTATCGTGGCTACCATCTGCAGCCCTTTGATGCATGTCATCCCCCACTCTCTCTCACCTTTTCCTGTTTTTATTTCAGCCGTCCTATCTAAAATAAAGGCTCATACTTCCTGTTCAACTTTGTTGTTCCATGAACAGTTTTCTGATGCTTCCTCTCACTTTTTTTCCCTCATGCTTGACCCCAGTACTCTTCTGCACAAAGCAGATTCATCACACTGAGAAGTGATTTTATTCTATTCTGTTCTGTTCTTTCAGGATTTAATTTTAGGAACATGGAGACAGTTTCCATGCTCCAGCCTCATCCAGCAGTATGATTGGAGCATCCAGTCTATCAGGGGACACCCTGATAGCGTGCCACTTCCCTGTCGTCCAGCTTCCCACCTGGCAGCTTCCTGTCCAGGCCCTGTGCAGCTCTGCAAAGAGGCCCGGCCGGCTGTGCTCGGTGGGTCTGACCCGAGCCGTGTCCCTCCCTGAACAAGACTCGCTGAACCGAGAGCATGCCTTCACTGGTGGCCGAAGACATTTCTCCAGCAGCTACAGTAGTCTCAATGAGGACCGGGCGGAGGAGGAGGGCGGCAGTGACAGCAGCGGGAGGTACGACTCGTCATCGCCGGAGGAGACGAGTTCACATGTAAAGAAGGAAAGCTCTGGAGGTAGAGGCAGTCTGCGCTCACACAACTCATTCCTCCCCAGTGCAGAGCTAGATGAGGACGAGGAAGATGAGGATAGCGATGGAGGGAATCTGCACAGATATCATGAGGACTCATCTTTTGTGTTGCATGGAAATTCTAACTGGCCTCTAAGTAATGGTGCCAGAAATTATACCCATGGGGGCAGTGAATGGGGCAGTGAAGGGACCATGTTGGGTACTGAGAGTGACCAGGATTGGCTCTCTAACCAGCCCAACCAGCTGGACTCGCTGCAGACTGAGTGCCAGTGCTTTCACGTGAGCAGATCTGGCATCACGGCGTATGGAGAGCAGGACTCAGACAGACTGAAGGATAACGTGTCCTGCTGCGTTCACAGCCAACACAAATGTTCTCCGGAGCTGTTCTCCAACACTCACACAGAGTACGTCAGTGACTCCTCCTGTAACAGCTCTGATGGCGTCTTGGTTAATTTCTGCACCATCTACAACAGAAGCAACAACCCCGCCACGCCTCATGACCTCAGCAGCCCCGCAGTTCACCCCTCTGAGACATCTGAAGGATCCGTGTTTCTCAACCTCCAACCTGTCCCGAAGTCTCCAGCCGAGGACCTTCAACATGATGACGTGACAGTTCAGGAGGCTGACATGTCGCCATCTGCCTCCTGCTGGTCTCCTCAGGGCCTCGACTCCAACTGCAATCTTTACTCCCTGGAGCCGCTGCCCCCAGGCCTGTCCTCGCTGGAGGTGTCAGACCTGACTGCCTGTCTCCAGAGCCAGGCCACACTGGCCATCGGGACAAACCAAAAGTACTACAAGCTTGTGACCTGTGACCTCTCCTCCCAGTCGCCCAGCCCAGCCTGGTCCAGCCACAATAGCTGCCCCGAGGGTCAGATAAGAAGCAGCCCCTTCCCTCCCTCTGAACACCTCTTTGTTGACCATAAGAAAGAAGGACAACACAAAGAGGTCAAGAAGGTAATATTGGAACAAAACAGCTCCTTTCTTAGTACTCAATTAGATGATATAGGTAGACTACAGGGCTGGGTGATGTGGGCAGAATCAAATATCATGATATTTTTTACCAAATACCTCAATATTGGTAATGTGACAATATTGTAGAGATGGCTATTAGTGCTTTCACAAAACATTAACACAAGATTTTTCATAAAAAAACATCAGTAGTGTGGATATAATGTCTGAGTGGATAAAGGCAAATAATAGAACAGCTAGAACAGTCTGATAAGACGATATGGAGTCTCATATTATGATATCAATGTAATACTGATATATTGCCCAGCTCTAGTTTGCTAAACATAATTTTTTACGAGGAAATTTTCCAAAACATAATATACAAGTATCTAATTAATAAGGTTCTCACTGTCCACTGACAACCATATATCTCTAAATTTGGTGTTTTTTAATTTTTTTAGTATAAACTTTATTGGCTAGAAAACTATATAAACAATTTTAAACCCTGTGAGATTATCTGAAAAATGCACTTTAACAAAAAAATGAAATGAAACTATTTTTCTTTGCTCATGAAAAAGATACATCGGTTTTACAAGAAAATACGAGAAAATAACACAATTGAATTAATACACGAATAAAGACATGTTTGTAAACATCACCATTCTTACAAGCATTGGGTATCTCAGTAACAGTTTCTACTTGGTTTTAAATATTATTAGTAGTTATTAAATCACATACTGATGCTTCAGATCAGTTATAAGCCATTTCTTACAGCAACTGTGTGAAAAACTCCTTTGGCTGGTGTCACATTTTATTTATATAGCCCATAATCACAAATAACAGTTTTCCTCAGGGGTGTAAAACCCCTAGTTGCTGTAAGAAATGGTTTATAATCTGTCTCCCCCCCAAAAAAAAACTTTAACAGGAAAAAATGGAAGAAAAAAAGAAGAAAATCAAAATCACATTAAATAGAAATTTTGATGACAAAATCTCCAGTACATTAAATATTAAATTATATGTAAAGAATGTGGATTCAGGAGGACGCCAGGTGGACCTTAGCGATATGACCTCCTCTCCACCATGGAGACCTGGACGAGGACAGGCCATACACAAATAAAGAGAGGGAGAGAGAGAGAGCTGGAAAGAGGGGGGAAGAGAAGCAGCTTGGAGGCATGTGGGAACCAAAACAAAAACAGAGGGTTAGAGAAATTCAATGATTATTAGAGAGATTACAGTTTTATTCTTGTCGGCCGGACAAATATGGACTAAAAATACAGGACTTTAAAGATTCATTGAGACTGAGACTGATTCATCAAAAGAATAATGTTAACAGGTGCAAGGCCTGAGCTAATCAAAGAAAAAGCACTGACTGAAAGTTGAGGTGAAAAGATGAGTTTTAAGTTTGGATTTAAAGGCCTCAGTAGAGTCATATTGTCTGATGTCAGCATGGAGGTTATTCCAGAGGAAGGAAAAGGCCCTGGAGCCGGCTGACTTCTTTTAGACTCTGGGGACACATATACCACTTTTCCATAAACATGTGCTGGCTTGGCTTGACTTGATTTGACTCATCAGCTCAGCACGGCAGGGATTTGCATCTCCATTACAACAGAGTTACCTGCTAGAAGGTTTTTAAAGACAAGCTGAACTTAAATTGAGTGGTTGCAAAAGGTGAAGAAACACTCCTATAAATTCTTCATAATAAAGATCTCCCATTACTTTGTTATTTAAAAGCTTTTATTATGAAATAGTTTGGGTTTTCATCAGTGGTAACTTAACATGAGTCCTATCCAGCTGAAAGTGAACATGTTACAGTAAAATAAATAAAAGATACCTTGAAGTGCAAACAGCGATGCAGGAGACAAACGAAACTTCAAACCACAGAGACTCAGTTTGAAGCTACAGAAGTACTGAGAGCTGGTTGGCGCATTTTGGCCCTACTTCAGAGATCGTTCATCTTGGGTGCGAATTGGCTTGGCAGATGTTGTAATGGAAATGCAAATAAGCACAGTACAGTTTGATTCGGCTTGCCCCCAA
>JAJHUR010101461.1:1334-17795 GCA_027495735.1 Lutjanus campechanus | reverse complement strand
AAAAAAAAAACAGCTACAGCTGCACTTTCTGTGTGTGTGTGTGTGTGTGTGTGTGTAGTTTAAAAGAGAGAGTATATCATTTATGAGACAGTACAGATGCCTGTTTGCATGCAGGAAGGAGTGTGTAGAGTGTGTGTGTGCGTGTGTGTTTGTAGTTTGAACGACTCCGGGAGTAAATGCGTTTGTGTGTGTATCATTTATGGGTGTGTGTGCTCGTAGGTATCTGTTGAGAGGCTGAGAAGTGTGTTTCAGTTGATAGAGAGGGGAGTGTGTGCTTCTTTGTGTGTTTGTGTGATGCATGTGAGAGAGGGCGAGAGATATAAAAAACGTACATTATCATTCTCCCTCTCTTTTGCCCCATCATAAACATAACACAGGAGCTTCAGCAAAAACCCCGGAGGCCATATTTCTCCCCAACGACCACACACACTGGCACGTAGTGGAGATGAATGGACACACACACACAGGGTCACAGAGCTGATGGTGTGTGTAACAGAACAACATTTATGGCGGAGCAGCAGTCAGGATGGAGGGATGCGGAAAACGACTGACACTCCTCCTCATCTTCTTCTTCTACTCTTGTCCTCCTCCTCCTCCTCCTCCTCCTTCTTCTTCTCCTCATTATTCAGCCATACGACTTGCTGATGCGACACATTGTCTAAATGGGGCCATTAGAGGGCTGGGAGTCAGACTCTTTGTGTGTGTGTCTGTGTGTGTGTGTTAGTCTGTGTTGCTAGTTCTTCCCCTGGTGGCTGTAACAACGAAGCATGAAGAACAAGAGGGAGGGAGAAAGAGGAGGATAGAGGGACGGACGGATGCAAAAAGTGAGGCAGAGAACAGAGGAAAAAAGGATAAAAGAAGAAGAGAGTAGAAAGGAGGAAGAAGGGAATATGGAAGAAGAGAAACGGTAAGGGGAGAGGGGAAGAAGAGGCGAGGAGGGTGCTAGAAAATGGACAAAAAGAGGAAATTGGATGGAGAGAAAGGGAGGAAATAAAGAGAGAAATAAGGTAGGAAGAGAGAATATAAAAATGAATGGAAAGAGAAGAGTGAGAAAAGGAGACAGAGGGAGAAGGGGGAAGGATGAAAGAGGAACAGACAGAGGAAAAGAAAGGGACAAAATGAGAGAGAGAGAGAGAATTGAAGAGAGGGAGGAAGTTGAGAGACAAGAAGATATAAAGCGAGGGCTGCACAGTTAATCGAATTATTATCAAAACGGCAATATCCAAATCGCAGAAGCTGCTAACACTGGCACACTTGCGCAGACTGGCCTAGGCTGCACATGTGCAAGGGTGAAATCTGTAATAGATTCACTGTAATAAATCATAAAATATAACATATATTTAATCATAAATATGACCACGATCTCATCAGAGATCAAGGAAATATGTTGAAATACTCGCTTCTCTGACAACAACACGACAGTCATGTTGTCCTCATTTGAAATTTCCGATTTAGGCCAGAATGAATGTTTGTTTGCCTGTTTCATGTTAGTTGGAGTTCAAATTAGGGTTAAATTGAGCAATATGTTAATGGAGTCTGGCAGGCAGTGAGACAGGCAGTCACCAAACTCAAACTCCAGAGTGTGTGTTTTCATCTTGTGCTCCTGCAGTGTTCCTGCAGAGCTTCCCTGAGGCTGGGGAGGAGGGGGTGGGGAGAAACAACTCACTCCAACCATAGATCATGTATTACTTACGATTTCAACCTATTTAATTCTCTCCCTGCTACTGACGAGATATCTCGTCAATTGCTGTTTTCACTGCGAGGCGGTAGGGGACGCTGTGACAAAAAGAAGGGAACAGCTGGAATTGAGCAGCAGCAAAAGAGGATAGTGTTATCTAGATGGCTGCAGAGCGGCAGCTGCTCACGTAGCAGTCCCAGAACCTCCACAGTAGCTGGGGCACAGCAAGGCAGCTCACACCGCGTCTGAAACTAGAAGATCTGATATTCTAGTTCATAGAACTGAACATTCTTTGGGTATTGAAAAATCAGTGATTTCTGTTAAAAGAAATTGGCACTGGCTGACAAAAAACGCTGTCAGAGAAAGAGTTAATATACAGCCTATGGCTCCAGCTCACAATTTGGACAGCTGTAGTTATTTTTCTACATGCAACTGCTACATACTGCTCCTTTAAATTTATTTCATAGAAAAACGTGACCCCCCCTTGGCCCGCATTGATCGGATACCACATCTACCCAGTCAGTTGCAGGCCATACCCTGCGGATTCAAACAGAAAGCTGTTACTAGCTTACAGATGCACTGTGAGTGTCTCTTCTCTGTAGAATTGCTGTTTAAAAAAAACAAGCCTATCTCAGCGATAGTGTGTATGCCACTGCCCCCTGAGTGTGTCCGCGTGGGCTCTGTAACATTCCTAGTACACTTCTACACATGCAGTTAATTACTCTTATTCCGGTAAAGCATGATGAGTAAAGGGTGACCCCACACAAACAGTAGCCTCGGGGCCAGTGGTTATATGTTAAAACTTTCCAGTCAGCCATCGTCAGCCCATCAACTGGCAATTGGCGATATATTTGATGTGGTGTTTCCTGAATGCCTTGTCTCTGGTTCTTCTGTAAGTATTGCATTTGCAGTTTGAGTAGGTTGAGTGAAGCCCCGACACATCAGTAGCTAACCGACGACGAGTATTAATCACGGTTCACATGTAATGTAAATGGTATGGAGATAAAACTTAAGGGACAGGGCACCATCTAATTTTGATAACAGTTCAGCAAAAATGAAAATTGTGACTCCCACTAATTCCGAATCATGTCACAGTTGCAATATCTGTCAAAATAATCGCAACATATCCTAATTTACCATATTGTCCTGAAAGTGAGTGAAACAGATGGATGGACACCGAGTGGAAGAGAGAGAAGAAGGGAAGAAAAGAGGTGTATGAGATATTCCCCCTGTTGACTGCTATCTGCCTATCTACAAATAAGTCGAAATTCCAATAACAGCGCATCAGTTTTGTGGAAAGTGTGTTTGTTCTTTGTGGTCAGATGTGGGAAACAGAATACCCAGCTTCTGTTTTGGAGAAGAAGCCAAACATCAGATGTAATTTGATTTTTTTAAGGGTCTGACCTGCCGATTCCCATTTACAGTCTTTTTAAGAACTATAATCGACAGAATACAAACATTTTTGTAACTTTTCTTTAAAAATTAAATTAAAATGGATGTGCAAACCCTGACTATTAAATACATTTTACATTTTCAGTTCAGGTTATAGCCAGGTCTTATAATATTAAGATTATGTACCTGAGTGGAGCCTGATCTTGCGAGATCTCATAGGAAACATGATTTCAAGTGATTTCAAGTGATCTCATGTTGAAAACCGGCCAGTTCCTGTCTCTGGCCAGTCAATCGGTGCATCCGTATCAGCATCTGTACTGGCCCAGAGGTTTTACAATTGGTGCAGGCCTCAAACAGAAACATGAAAAGAAAATGGAGAGGAGGATGTAGAGCAAAAGAGGAAAGACAAAACATGACAGAAGTTTAAAAGGTGCCAGGATCACAAGCAGAGGAGGAGGAGGAGGAAGAGGAGAAAAAAGAACCAAAGGGAAGAGCGGAGGAAGACGGAGAGGATCAGAGGAGAAAGGAGAGGATGAAAAATAAAGGTAAAAGGAAAATGAGAAGAATGAGGAGGAGGACGAGACAGAAATTAAGGAGGAAGAGAGAGAGGATAGAAGTAAGCCCATTCATGATAATTATGTTACACGGTACGTCAACTTTGTTTAAAAAGGCAATGAAACATGGCAATAAAACTAACCTATGACTCTCCAGCACCTAATGTTTATTATTCATTTAAGTACAATTTTTGTGAACAGTACCCAAGAGTCCTTTTTATTTATTGTTTTGGTTGTGTGGTTTTATTTTATTTATATTTTATATATTTATTATCTATTTTATGTATGTTTTATTTATTTAGGATATACTGCAGCCACTATGTTGTGTTTGTAGCTTCTCTTGTGTCTCTATATAAATGTATTTTTAATGTTTTAATGTTTTTTTTCCTGCACATGTAAGTGTCTGCCATTTCCATGCAAAAGGTAGACGTCATATTTTCTATTTTATTGTTCTATTCTATTCTATTTTTTCACATTCCAATTCCAGTGTTCAAAATAAAAGTTAAAGGTTCTTTACTTTTTGAAAGGGTGTCCTTATACTTTCATGTTATCATTATATCAGTGCCACAATATGGATAAATATCGTCCATCGTAATTATGTCTGGGACATTATATCATCCAACAAAAGTGTTTACAGGGTTCCTAAACCTTTTCCAAAGTCAATTTCAAGCACTTTTCAAGCTTTTCCAGCACCTTATGGCTGTGGTAAATGAATATTTATATGCATATGCATTTCCTTGAAATCATTTGGCCCCATGTCATTTCTTCATCACAGTAAATCAGATGTTATTTTGCTAAAAACAACCAAAATCATGTTTTGTGATAGAACGCTGGGCGACAATTAAAGGAAAACTAAATTTCATGTATCAAAATGTGTCACCTGTCTGTAAGTAGACTTGACTTCTGATATAACCTGACTGAGCCAATAAAAAACAATCAAACTTGATTTATTTCTTTACCTAAAGAGAGTACTATTCAGTCAGATAGTGATCTGTTACAAAAGTAATGCGATTACAATTTCAAACCGTTTCAAAATCTAAAGTGCTTCATTATAAAGCTGTTTATCACACGTTTTTTCTTTAATCAAGAAATTGCAGAGTTCTGCAATTTGGTTAATGCATTTGGCCATATTACAATTTGCATAATATTGCGATTAATCGTGCAGCTCTAATTAAAATCCAAGCGTTTTCAAGGATTTCCAGGACCTGTAAGAACCCTGTACTTGCTGTGACAGGCCTAGATGTGAGGAATGTGGGAAAAAAGGGAAGGAAAAAAATGAAAGTGAAGATGCATCAGGGAATGGAGGAAAAAAAGGTAATATAAAAGGAAATGTGGAGAGAAGTGAAGAGGAACTGGATTAGATGGAAATAGTAAAAAAAAAAACAAGAAAGTAAAAAGATGAGACGTAGGAGAAGAGGAGATGAGGAAGAAGACAGGAGGGAGGAAGTTAGAGGACACAGAAAAGGAGAAGAGGAGAAGAGGAGAGAGAAATGAGTAGAGATGAAAGAGGAGGACAAGAGAGAAAAGAAGAGGAGAGGAGACTGGATGAAGAAAGAGAAGAGGAGTGCAGTGGAGAGAGGAGACAAGAGGAGAGAAGGAGTGAGGCAACAAGGGTGGGGTGCGATTAAGCTTGTCTGAGTGTCATACACACACACAGACACACACACAGACACACACACACAGAAACACACACACACCTGCGGCCTTCTCGCCTCCCTGTAAGATTTGTTTGCGTCTCGTCTCGCTAGGAGCTCAGGAGAGGCTGCGTTCAAGGTCCTCTGGATTTTATCCTATTTACAAAACACACACAAACTCATAAACACACACACACACGTTCACACACATTCACACAGCTTGTCTTCCTAATGCACCGTGGCATTCTCTCAATGCCTCTCACGGCCCCTTACATGAACACAGACATTCAATTAACGAACCTGAGGCACGAAGCGCTGGACAAACAGTGTGTGTGTGTGTGTGTGTGTGTGTGTGTGTGTGCGTGTGTGTGTAGCCAAGCCACCAAGGAACCTATTAATTCATCCAGACGAGACAGACTGATACATTTAGAATCATAATGAGAAAGCCTGAAGCCTGCACACACACACACACACACACACACACACACACACACACACACAGACACACACACACACGGGTGTCACGGCCATTGCATACTTTTTGACAGCTCATACTGGAGAAAGACAGCAGGAGTAAAGAGAGTGAAAGAGAAAAGGAAAGGACAGGATACTGTGTATGAAGACCTTCAGGTTTTGTAACTGGAAGGTAACCAACGATTATTCTCATTAATCTGTCGAATATTTTCACCATCGTTTGGTCTATAAAATGGCAGAAAATGTTAAAAAATGTCCATCAGTGTTTCCTAAATACCAAGGTGACGTCCTCAAATGTCTTGTTTTGTCCACAACCCAAAGATATTCAGTTTACTGTCATAAAGGAGGAAAGAAACCAGAAAATATTCACATTTAAGAAGCTGAAATCAGAGATTTTTTTCTTAGAAAAAAAAAACCTCAAACCAATTATCTAAATAGTTCATAATTGATTAACTTTTGCAGCTTTTTGTGTTGTGTTTTTATGTAAACCCTCGCTGCACAACAAATTTCCCTGAGGGGACAATAAAGAAATCTAACCTGAAATGTCCTTCAAGCAAGGGAACATTTTATCAGGGATACACTTATCTCCTGAATCAATACTATCACAATACTTTGGTGCAGATTCCATATGTATTACATCAGTATTGTGGTTCTACAAGTACTGCAATTTCAGAGTAATAGAGACTGAATAAAATAATTCCTATTTCTGAGTTTTATTTCAACAGTATCATTTCTATATTGCATATAAAAGTAGTAAATAAAATATTTTGCTCTTCTACCTCAAGTACTCAAGTACTATCAGAAAATAGGCTGATAGAGCCGCTGAAAACTGCACACAGCACAAATGTGAGCCTTTAAATTAACATCCTTCACATACGAAATTGAACTTTGAAACTGTGACTTTTGAGTTTTGACCCTTTGAGGTTGCTGTAGCTGGTCAGTGTGCAGTGTTGAAGCCAGAGTAACAGACTGAGTTAACGATGTGAAGTCAGCAGCTGTTAGTTTGTTTCCACAGGGGAAATATATGCCTGAAAGTCTGAGCACACACATATCAAGTTATATTCAGCATGTGGTGAAGTGAAATGGATCCATTTGTCAAGATAATATGATGACGATTATAAGACTCGTTAGCACATTAATGAGAACAACACTCATTGGCTACTTTATTAGGTACACCTTGCCTTCAGAACTGCCTTCATTCTTCATGGCATTGATTCAACAAGGCGCTGAAAACATTCCTTGGGGATTTTTGTCCGTATTGACATGATATCATCACGCAGTTGTTGCAGATTTGTCGGCTGCACATCCATGATGCGACTTTCCCGTTCCACCACATCGCAACGGTTCTCTTTTGGATTGAGATCTGGTGACTGTGGAGGCCACTGGAGTACAGTGAACTCACTGTCATTTTCAAGCAGAGTGAGTTTGAGATGATTTGAGCTTTGTGACATGTCTCATTTTCCTGCTGGAAGTCGCCATCAGAAGATGGGTTCACTGTGGTCATACAGCGATGGACATGGTCAGCAACAATACTCAGATAGGCTGTGGTGTTTAAATGATGCTCAGCTGATAGTAAGGTGTCCAAAGTGTGCCAAGAAAATATCCCCCACACCATCACACCACCAGCCTGAACCGTTGATAGAAGGCAGGATGGATCCATGCTTTCACGTTGTCTACGCCAAATTCTGACCGTAAAATCTGAATGCTGCAGCAGAAATCAAGACTCATCAGACCAGGCAACATTTTTCCAATCTTCTATTGTCCAGTTTTGGTGAGCCTGTGTGAATTGCAGCCTCAGTTTCTTGTTCTTAGCTGACAGGAGTGGCACCCGGCGTGGTCTTCTGCTGCTGTAGCCCAGCTGCTTCAAGGTTCGACATGTTGTGTGGTCAGAGATGGTTTTCTGCAGACCTTAGTTGTAACAAGTGTTCATTTGAGTTACTGTTGCCTTTCTATCATCTCAAACCAGCCCGGCCGTTCTCCTCTGACCTCTGGCATCAACGAGGCATTTTCACCCAGAGAACTGCTGCTCATTGAATCTTGTGTTTACCCTGCTGTGAACCTGTGCTGTCAAGGCGTTATGGTGAAGATTAACAGGAGGATTAAAAAAAAGATTTTACAACAACAAGAAGGTGTAGTCTACTTATTACCCACGGTCAGGAGGGCCGGAAAACACTCACAACTAAGAAAAGACAGAGAAGGCAGCAGTGTTTTTGTCTTTGTCTTCGGATTAATTAGCCAAAGAATTCAACTAGTTTACATCCGGAGGAACTTATTCGACAACGGCTGCGACAACGATCCTCTGATAATGACGGCATGACCGAGACAAGAGGGTAAGCATCAGCAAACTCAATGAACTCAGCGCTGTATTGGTTCTTTAGATGTTTTATCAAATTGCTCGTGTTGAGCAACTACTTTTCGTGAGTAGTAGTAACATGTGCAAGTATGAGTACAAAAGGGTTGTATCAGTGCATCTCTGGTAGAAACTTGTGCAGTTACAATCTGCTAAAAATGGTAGCAATGGTGGTAACAGTGCTAGTTGTAATAGCATTAGAAATGGAGATGATGATCACTGTGAGTAGCAGCAGGAGCCCTATTAGTATTCTATTAGTAACTGTATCAGTGTCAGCGTCAGTATCAGTATCAACATTATTAGAGTGAATATTTTCAGTGTCACCTGGTTGTCAGAGTGACTTACACACGCAGAAGCAAAGAGCTGAAGAATTAAAGAAGAAAGAAGAGAGACATCAGCCGCTGAACACAGGACTGCTGCTAATGAGACCACTGCTCTTTGAAGATGTGTGTGTGTGTGTGTGTGTGTGTGTTATCCCAAGTGCTTTATAATTTCATCTCATTCACACACACACTTAACACACCAATGGCAGCGATGACTCTTCACTCAGCGCCTCCTTCCTTAGTTACTGTTGCTACGTCTGTCAAGCTTTCTACTCTCACACTGAACGTACACGGCTCACAGTGATAATGGCGGCAGATTTAACACTGAAATTGCCAGTTATTTTTGAAACACAAGGTTTTTGACTCCACAGCAAAGTAAACAAAAGCAGCTTCTAATTTCTAGCTGATGAACTTGGATTTTGGCAGCTAAAAGGATTTTCGTTAGCAGATTTCAACAGTGTAGCTCGTTAATTTAATGTACTGCAAATGCTTAAACTCACACTGGGAAGTCTGTCTTCAGCTGACTTTTTAACTTTTCCATTAAAACAAGCACCCTGTAAATAGGTCTTGAATATGTAAAGTTACTTAATGGCTAAAGCTACATCCCAGCCAACGTTGCTCGGATGGTCAGTGTCGGACGCACAGCTTTTATCTCCATATTTTGATTTATTCTTTTTTTTCATAAATCAATGCTATTTGTCACCTGTTATGTCTGTCTGTGGGTTTTACAAATATTTAAGTGTTGAAAAGGCATCAGAAGAGCTACTAACTTTGTCTAAGCAGCATTCCTTTAGTTTAAAAACACAGGGTTTTTTCAAATTTCCTAAAACGTAACAGTTTTGGTTTCCACCTGACAGCAGCAATATTTATACGATAGATGACAGAAATACACTCACTAACGTCAGAAAAGGAAGCACAGGGCCCCATGCACACTGCTTCCAACATGCAACCGTTGGCAAACCTGCCATTCGTTGATACGGTTGCTTATCTATGATTGGACAGTTGCTTTTTGGAGGACGGGCTTGACATAGAGTCACCTGGGGTTTAGTGTATTAGAGAGGCGAGGCCCCGCCCCTTCTGATGAACCACCATAGGACCCAGCATAGGAAAAAATATGAACTGTAGTCAATGGCGAGAGACATTTTAAAAAAAAATCCCCTGTATATAAAGAAATGAACAACACGAGAGCTCCCTAACAGTGAAACTAAAGCATCCTGATCGCCCCCTGGTGGTGAGCTGCAGTACAGGTCATAAATCCTGCCTCCCGGTGTTAATAGGTGGGACATGGATTATTTTAGATAGTTCTCATCACGCTTCTGTTTGTTAGAGTGCTCATATTTCTGATCAGTTTGGTTTGATTAGGTTATTCGTTATATAAATGGGGTCTCTTGCTAAGGATGTGCGCGATTAGTCAAGTATACAATTAAATATGGCCACCCTCACTATTTGGCACCAGAAATATTAGTCAGTCAAACTACTGATCAATATTTTATTAATGTACAATGCCAGGTAACTGTTGCCTCTAAGATGTTATTAGGGCTGTACAGTTAATCGTAATATGGCCAAGTGCAAAAATGTGTACTGTAGCGCTGCAGAGATGCTTTGGTCCCAAAATCTCGTTCTCTAGATGAAAGAAAACATGTTTTCTTGTTACAGACCCCAATAAATATCACATCATAAAACTGTAATGCAAAAATGATCATTCTCACTAATCGTTTCAGTCAAAATAATCGTAATATGACTTATTTACCATATCGTGCAGCCCTAGATGTTATTCAGCTGCCTGCCACTAGTTGGGGCTACAGCTCCGGTAGAGGGCAGCCATGCAAAATGGCACACGCTTCAGCAGGATTTAAAATACGATTTGGTCATTAAACAATGTGACTGACAGCTTCAAATGACTCTTAATACAAGCAGTATTTTATTGCACAAGGTTTAACATTATCAATGAATAAACTGTGCTAAAATTGAACTGTTTTCTCCCTGTCAGACTAGTCGACTTGTTTAGAATAAAATTTGTGTTTAATCAACAAGGAAATTAGCCGCCAAGAACATCCCTATTTCATGCTATGATTGACAGGTGGGAACTTGAAAGTGGGTCTCCAATGCTAGTCACCACTGCACAGACTCTGGCAGCGCTCATATACCCGGGATATTTTGGCTGCAGTTTTCTACAGTGGGAGGAAGTGAAGCTGTGGTATCTGCCTTTTATTTAAGTCAGTGGTACTGCTCAAGGGCACTAAAGCTCAAGGCTGGGATTAATGGTCAATACACTCTGCCGGCTGAGTCATCTCAAATGTGGGTGTTGGTGCAGAATAACGTTGAAATGTCTCCACATCTGGTGTGATTGACAATTCGTCAGAGTTGAAAGATGATCTGTTCCCTTTTTTTTTTTTTTTTTTTGGATGTTGGCACGTAGCCCCGATTTCTTTTTTTTGTGTTGTGTGTTTGTGTGTAACTGGGAGAGAAAGAAGATACACTGTGAGAACAGCGCACACGGTTTCAGAAAAACAGACATTACAAATCAAGTTTTCAATTTACCGCTGCTGTTATTCCTGATAAAACCAAATACCATTAAGCTCCCTCTCTGTCTCTTTTTCAGTGTCTCTTAACCTTAATATGTGCCCCAGTCAGATGATGAATTACCCATTATATCCAAGGCATAAATCATGTGTGTGTGTGTGAGTGTGCGTGCCTCCTTTTTATTATCCCGTTCATGTTGTGCACCATATGAACAATGACCTCTCTCTGGCACACATACACATAAACACACACACACGTCAACCCCTCTATTATACTGTGATGTATCACCTCTGTAGCAACTGTAACAAAGCGGAAAAACAAATGTGATAACTCTATTATTTCATGTTTCTCCTTAAATTATCTATCAAAGGCGAGATTAAACCCAGAGAGGTGGCAGCTATCAGTAGCATTAATACGAAGGTAAGAAGAGTATCATCCTTCATCTCCTCTCAATTTCAAAATGATCTGACTCAGGTTACAGAAGTGGGATTAGGGCAGAGAGGTGGCTGGGAATAAGTTATTTTTCATCTCCTTTGGGTTTTATATGTGGTTCTTCTTCCTCTTATCCTTTTTCTGCAGCTTATACGTCTTCCTTTAGTGAATGTTGATACTGTGCTGCCATTTTGGCCATCCAAGAAGAGAGCTTTAGTAGCTTCTAGCTAAGTAATGCTCCAATAAAATAAAGTAAATACATAAAAGTGAAATGAAAAAACATGCTTCAAATGCTGATTTTTTTTTCTTTCTGTGCCTTGGTCATGCAAAAGAGGCAAAAAAAAAATCCTCTGCAGCAATAACATATGAATATGCATTTTTTTTCAGTTCCAGATTAAGCATTATGCAGCACATACCGACAGTGAAATCCATAATTCAAAAAATCCAACAAAAACAGATAAAAGACAAGCATCCAGGGGACTAAAGAAAGACAACAAATAAAGAGAGAAAACAGGAAAAGGTGGGATTAGTTGCAGTCCAGACGCTGCATAAAACATCCATGTTTAAAAAAAGATAGATTCTTTAAATTACTCACAGCAAGAGACCTAATTTACATAGACTGTTTTCTAATCCTGTTATCTCCAGACGAGGTATCAAACTTTCCTTATCTTCGGGTCACGACTAACTATCTTGTTATCCCATGAAGCTGCAAACTGTTTTGTCAGATCGTGACTTTAGATCTCGAGATCGACATCAGAGCGGCTCGGGGTGGCGTCGCCCTTTTATAGTCCCGCTCACTGAAGAGAAACCAAAGCAAGCGGAGAGACAGTCAGGGGGAAACGATTGATCAGCGCTTCACACTCTGCTTTAATCAGAGTGAAACGGGCAGAAGCTGCACCGAGCGTTTCTATTACTGATAAAATTCAAAGTTCACTCGAACTAACGGCTTTTATATTTTGCTGTGTTGAGATAATGAGATTACTAAACCTTGATGCTGAGAAAATGGAGTTTGATATCTTTTGTTAATAATCATTAATTTGTGAAAATGTATGCAAAACTAGCGACAGAGAGGCAGTGAGTTCAACAGCAGACATGTCTGAAAACAGAAAAACACTCCTCAAACTTGGCGTCTATGCCTCATTGTGCTTTTTAAAGAAATAAACAACTTGTTTTCTTTTCTTGCTCTGATTTTTTTTTAGTTGTTTCACAAGGACCATAATTTGTAGCAGACAGTGTTGTTAGCAGGATTTAGCATTATTTAAACTCTCTGTGTTAATAATAGAGCTTTAACACGTGGGAAGATTAGAGAAATTTGTTTTTTGTAGTCCACCTAAACTTTTTGGATCCAAGCTGAGTGGATGATATGGTGGACGTGTGATTGGATGATTATCTTTCAGATGTTTTACTCACAATAAACACACCTTCTTCAGCCAAGTGTGTTTATGATCAACCAGAAGAGCTTGCAGATATTTTTTTCTTCAGTTCAGTTACAATAACTGAGACACAAAAATCATGTAGTAGACTGCACAAACATGTTAATGCATTTCTCTTTTTTCATAGAATATTCGCAAAACTGGCAGCTAGTAATTTTATTCCTCCCTGACTTTCGCTGTCTGTCTGATGGAATTTGTTTTATGTCACCTCTGCAAAGGTTCAAGGGCAGCACAATATGGGGGAAAAAATCATACTGTGATTATTTTTGACGAATATATTTTTGCAAGTGCAATATAATTCGCTATTATTTGCATCACAATTTTCATTTTCACTGAAAACAAACTGATGAAAGTCATGATGAGGTGACATTTGTTGGAGTCTGAACCAAACAAACATGTTTTCTTACATCTAGAGAACAAGATTTGTAGACCAGGGAATCTCTACAACACTACATTTTAATGCTGTTTTGTCACATTTTTCCTTTGTTAAAAAAAAACAAAAAAGAAATTCTGCTTCTGATTTGGATATTGCAATTTTGATAGCCAAATATTTTGGTTAATTGTGCAGCCCTTGTTCAAACTTAGAGAGCGGTGTTATGGGTAAGTGCAGGGTCCAGCAACAACATTTCTTTGTCACTGGCCCGGTCGGGCAAATGGGTCAAGAATCTTCTGGCCCTGAATAAAATTTCACACAGTATATGCACTGCATGTATACTGATCCAAATAAACAACTGACAATACTGAAATATAAATAAAATGCTCCACCAACAGGTTTTCTGCTTTTAAACAACCTCTTCCAAAAATAATCTGTTCCTTTAAAAATGGTCCTGACTTCAAGACAAAATGAATGATCTTTTGAGTTTCACAGACAGACACAGGCAGACTAGAAGTCTTGGAGAGTTGCGCTTGCAAAGCAACGCATGGTAAATTATTTAACTTGAACTTTTTATTTTCACTTTTGCGAGCACTGCACTGATCGGGTAACTGGCTGAGTGTATTGACTGGTCCAACATAAGTTTTTATAACCCCCGGCCGGTCAGGCAATCCTTATTCATCCCAGAACTGTGGGTCGAAGAAGCTCAGAGGGGAGGACAAATTTCCCAAATCATCATATTGCATTTTGCAGCCCTACGTTCAAACAAGCCTACTGGGTGATGTGAGATGTGTACGTTATACAGAAGATCTGTTTAAATATACATGTTTTGTTTTTTGTACATTTCACAACTATTCATGTGGACTCTGATGACTGACATACCCTGTTCTTACATGAGTATCACTACTGTTAGTATTTACTATTCTTTGTTTTCCCGTTTCTTCAAATCTAGGCTGCCGCCAGACTTAAACTTCCTAGTGGGAATAAATAAAGAACTACCTCGGAGAAAAGCATTGCAAAATGTAAATAGAATTGCTCAAAACATTGCTCCATAGCACAACTAGTGATTAAAAAAAAAATCCACAAAAATCCACCTTTAAGTGACACCAGTCCAAACCAAACGCCTGGTTTGAACCAGATGGCTGAGTGCACATGACTGGTCAGACTGAAACAAAATGATGAAGAAACACAGTTTTGATCTCAGTGATTTTCTCTGTAATTACTTGTTAGTATGAGAGACTGAGCACAGTAAAAAAAATAATAAAATCTACCTTCTGTGCTTGAACACATCGCTGCTCATGCAGTACTCTGTCACCTCTTTTCTTTTTTTCTTTCTATTCCTCATCTTCTTTCTACCCCTCCCCACATTCTCTCCATTCTCACCTGTCTCACCTCGCTTCTTCCCTCACACCTGCCCCTCTTTCTTTCCACCCACATCCCTTCTTCTCCTCTGTTATCCTGCACAGCCTCACTCCTCTCTCCTCTGCCATCCCTTCATTTATTTTTACCTCCTCGTCCTCCCTTCCTCCTCTCCTCTCCTCCTGTGTAAAGTGTTTGCTGTTTGTTTGAAGTCGGGGCTTATTGAGCTCAGGTCTGGAGAGAGCACCGCTACGTCAATACTGCACACGCACACACGCTGAGACAAACACCTTCTCTTTTTTCTCCCTCTCTTCTCTGTTCAACACTGTCTTAAACACAAGCACACACACTCATACGCACACACTGCTCAGTCATCAATTAAGGGTGTGTATAGATCTCTCCCTGCAGCAGCGGTGCTTGTTCGGTTTCTACATTGTTTTCTGTTCCAGCTCATACATCTCTGTCTATGACACTATCACACAAACACACACAACCACCTAAACACACACACTAGAATACTGCTACACGATTAGCCTTTTTCACCACAACTCAGGATGTTTTTAGAACTTTAACTCTTCACATCTATCTTCACATCTGAGCTAAAACTAACAGACGGCACAGGAGTTAAGTCTGCAGTCCTGAATGTGGCTGAATAGTTAAACAGACAAACTGAACATCTGGTTACTGTGGAGAGACTTTTAACATTTTATTTAAACAAGGCTGCTTTGCTGACTCTCTGACAGGTCTAAAAGCGACAAGGGTAAAGGAAGCATAGCGAGACAAGTGTATTATGTAGAGCTAACACTGGCCTGATATGGGCTTTTTGCAGATATATCTGTGTATCTGTTTACTGATATACAATAGAGGGTGACACAGAAGTGGATTTTTACTCCAGTCCCATCCCACTCTTGCAAAAATCCTCATGCCCTGTCCCAATCCCATGACAGAGAAAAATCCTGTCCCATCCCAATCCCTCCAATCTACTGTCCACACGTGTCATTATCCATGTCTTTATATCTAAAAAACTGGATCAGAAACATGCAAGACCACCATTAACATCAGCAACAAGGTGCTGGACGCATCCTGGGGATCTGCTGGCCAAACACAATCGACAACATCAACACTGTGTAAATGCATCAAACAAGAAACAATAAAAGTGCAGCTGAAAAGGAGAAAGAAGAAGAAGAAACAAAACAGCAATAACCAAGCAGGCGCTGACATGGAACCCACAAGGAAACCAGGGTCGATGAAGACCCAGAAACACCTGGAGAAGGAGAACAGAGCGAGAGCTGAAGAAGAACGGACTGACGTGGCAGCAGTTGGAGAAGATGGCACAAGACAGACAAGGGTGGAAACTGTTCATCAGTGGCCTGTGTTCCAAAAGGAACACAAAGGCCTGAGTAAAGTAAGCAAGTCTAATATGCAACTAGGGTATTCTGTGATAATGGTATGACAAAATACTGAAAATGTTTTCACAATAGCCGTTGAGCTCTCCTCATTCTCAACTCTCTTCTTGCTCTTCTTACACATCACGGTGGTTTATTGTACATCTGATCTTTTGTAACCAAACCGCTTCCACAGTTCTGAAGTGTGAAGGCGCTGTGTGCACCGGTCATTATGTCAACAAGTCGATGCAATATGGCACATCCCTATATGCAACGATGTGAAAACTATTTTTCAGAGAACTTATAATTCAGAAAATGATGTTTGGCAGAGTTGGAAATCAGCACCAGCCACATGTTGGTAAAATATGAAAGCGAGTGGTAGATTTCAAACACAAAATAATGATTTACTATTGAGTGGCTGGTGAATTTTAATGTTTTTCTGTGGCTGGTAGAGGTTCACATTTAAAAAAAGTTAATTTCAAACCTTTCCACGATAGGAAACATTTATGAGGACAAGCGAAGCTCCCTGGCAGGTGTAAATATTAAACGAT
>JAJHUR010101459.1:1194-13160 GCA_027495735.1 Lutjanus campechanus | reverse complement strand
TTATTTACAATTTTTATTGCTCTTTTTTGGAGTTTGAATATGGTTTCCGTGTTTGTTTTATATGTGTTTCCCCATACTTCCACACAGTAGGTAATGTATGGGAGAATGAATGAACAGTACAAGGTGTATAGTGATGGCTGGTTTAGAAGATATTTGACTTTATGTAGTATTGCAATTGACTTTGCTATTTTTGCTGTAATGTACTGTATATGTGGCTTCCAGGATAATTTGCTGTCAATTATAACTCCAAGAAATTTTATTTCGTTCACTCTCTCTCTTTCTGTTATTTATCATGAGTTTCTTTTGTGAGTTATTTGCCCTATTTCCAAATATTGTGAATTTAGTTTTGCTTAGGTTTAGTGTGAGTTTATTTGAGTCAAACCAACTCTTCAGTTTCTTTAATTCATCTGCCACTGTGTCCAAAAGTTGTTCCAAATTATCTCCACAGCATAGCAAGTTAGTGTCGTCTGCAAATAAAATGATTTGAAGTGTTTTTGAAACCTCACATATATTTTTAATGTAGAGAATGAACAACAATGGTCCCAGCACCGAGCCCTGAGGCACCCCACACTTAACTTCCTTTAGTAGTGATTTACTGTTATTGATTTGCACGTATTGATTTCTATTAGTTAAGTAGCTGGATATCCAGGAAAGTGCTAGACCTCTGATTCCATATTTCTGTAGTTTTGTTAATAATAGGTCGTGGTCAACTGTGTCAAAAGCTTTTTTTAGATCTAAAAATACTCCTAATGCATATTGTTTGTTATCTATTGCAGATGTTATGGTCTCTACAAATTCCATGAGAGCAAGTGATGTTGTTCTTTTTGTTCTGAAACCATATTGTTGTTCACACAGTACATTATGCTTTGTGATAAAATCATCCAGCCTTGTATAGAATAATTTTTCCTGTATTTTCGAGAATTGTGACAGTAAAGAAACAGGTCTGTAGTTTGAGAGTATACGTCTATTTCCGGATTTGAATATGGGTATGACTTTAGCAGTTTTCATTTTTCTTGGAAAAACACCAGTTTTTAGTGACTGATTACAAATATATGTAAGAGGTTTCATCACATAGTCAATGATATCTTTAACCAACGACATATCAAAATCATTGCAGTCTGTTGACTTCTTGCTCTTGAGCTTGTTTACAATGTCGATAATTTCTTTTTCATTGGTTCTCTTTAAAAACATAGATTCACTTATATTCAAAGTTTTACTTTCCACTTCATTCATATTTCCAGTGTTTGCAATCTCTCCAGCAAGACCAGGACCGACACCAACAAAGAAATCATTAAACTCATTTACAATTTCGGTTGTGTCACTACTAGTTATGTTGTTTTTGGTTATGAAGTAATTTGGGTATCCATCTTTGTTTTTTCTTTTTTTGATAATGTCATTCAATACCTTCCATGTATTTTTTATGTTGTTTTTATTGTCCTCTAGTAAATTACTGTAGTATTCCTTTTTGCTGCTTCTCATGATTCTTGTTAGTTTATTTTTATAGGTCTTGTATTTTGTTTCTGCTTCTTTCGTTCTTTTCTTGAGAAATTCTTTATATAAAACATTTTTCTTCTGGCATGCATTTAATATACCTTTAGTTAACCATGGCTTTTTTGCAAGTTTGTGTTTCACTTGTTTCTTTACTAGCGGACATTTTTTTTCGTAGAGAGCCGTTGTTATTGATATGAATGTGTCATAGGCTTCATCTACATTGTCAACATAGACTTAGACTTAGTAGCAACATAGTCCAGGCTTGTTTCATTAAATCATTTTTAAATGATTTAACAGATTCTTCGGTTCTTTGTCTTATTGTCTTATATGTATTGTATGTATTTGTATTTCCTTTGTTAGTTCCTGTGTAGCCCTGGATAGCTGCAAACACCGGCAAATGATCACTCGTGTCATTAATAATTATTCCACTAATTATTTTCTCATCGATTCCATTAGTGAAAATGTTGTCTATTAGTGTCGCACTATGGGTAGTTATCCTGGTTGGGCGTGTTATTAATGGATAAAGGCTCATGCTGTACATTGAGTTAATGAATTCCTTAGTGTTATTGTTTTCTTGTGGATTTAACAAATCAATATTGAAATCCCCGCATGCAAAAAACAATTTGTTTTTATTTATTTTCTCGTATATACTCAATAGCTTTTCTTTAAATACTTCAACACATGATCCTGGTGTTCTGTATACACAGCTTATCAGTATGTTTTTTTCTCTGTTTCTATTTCTACAGTGATACATTCCATTATATTGCTTATTGCTTCCGACATGTTTTCAACAGTTTTACTTCTGTATGTTTTCTCAATGTATACAGCAACTCCTCCGCCCTTTTTCTGTTTTCTGTTCATATAATACATCTCATATCCTTCTATTTCAGCCAAGGCTGTTTGTTCTTCGCTTAGCCAAGTTTCAGAGATTGCCATTACTGTAAATTTATTCTTTAGCTGTTTTAGACAATGTTTGATTTTTGACAGGTTTGAGTTTAGGCTTCTACTGTTGAAATGTATGATTGAGATTTCACTTTCCTTTGTAAACTTATTGCTAAACTGTTCTTCAGTGTAGTATTCGCTCTGGCTCTGTGTGTTTATGAAGAAGTTGTTCTCGGGGTTTATATTGTTTTCAATATCGTAGTCTCTGTGTTCGGTGTATTCAAATGTTTTCAGTCCAAGTGTCTCATATTCAGTGATCTTTGCTTGTTGTAGCGTCATATCTCCAATCGGAGATGACTGGTTTATGTCAGTGCTTGTCATGGGTTATTAGTGTCCGGGGTGACAGTTCTTGTTATTTTTCCATGAGTTGTCATTTCTTGTACTTGTCCAGCTCCGTGATGTCTTTGATGGCCAGCACTTTGGCTTCCTCTGGTGATCAGTTAAGTTTTATAAATACTTTGCAGTTGGATGTCCAAGTTGCTTGGATCCGGTTCTCTTTCCGTAGGATGCGTGCTTGTCTGGCAATGTCTGAGTTTTTCTTTGTTAAGTGTTCGTTCAGGTAGACGTTTGATCCTTTCAGTTTCTTCCCCTGTTTGAGTAGTGCAGTTTTTTGTTTTCTGCTCACAAGACGCATAATTATGGCAGGTTTGACATTTTTGTCTCTCCGGGGGAGAGGGTGACAGGCCTCTATGTCGTTTTTGTCCAGAGTTATCCCCTTGCTCTCCAGGAATACGATCACCTGCTGCTCCAGGGAGTCCTGATCAGCCTCGGTGACCTCTCCCTCTCTTGCTGCAGCCCTGGCGTAAGACCGGGGCTTTACGTCCAGGCCGCTGACAATCAGGTCGTTCATCCTGGAATATTGTTCCAGGCCTGCCACACGGCCTTCCAGCATGGATATTGTTTTGTCCTTTTCAGCATTTTGTCTTTTTAATTCTTTTATTTCCTCCATCAGATTCATAATCACTTTTTGTTGTTTGGAGATGTTAGTTATTTCCTCTGACATAAAGTTCAAAGATCTTTTTATGTCTTCTACTTCTTCTTCTGAAATTGTTGGTTTGACTTTTGGTGGCATCTTGGTTTTCAGTCAGTGCCGTAAGTCCGCAGGAAGTCCGAGACAAAGTTGCGACCGTTGCTAGGTTACCAGTAGCAGTACGGAAGAGCCGCTGTGTAGCCAGGCTAGCCGCTAGCCGCTATTCTGGCGTCCGTCTTACTGCCCTTGTTGAGTCAAGTCCGTATTTTTAAATCAGTGTCTCAGTCTCGGCGTGGGTCAAAGCCAATGTATCCGTCAGGTAGTCCAAACCATCAAACTCAGCACTGAAACAAAGTAGCTTATTCATCAGACGTGCATGTCCCTATTCACACGGGCGAGTGGTAGTGAAGTACCCTAGCCTCCCGGAGGTTAACCCGGTGTGCTGTTATGGGACACCGATCAACAAAGTCACTGGGGCAAGCCACAGCCAGCAACCATCACCCCGCTTTATCGACCACACATGAGACAATTTGCAACTTACCTCAGTGGAGTCGACCGCTTAGGAGAGGAGCGGCTAGCCGGCGAGTTGGCATGTACGGCTCCCGGAGCCAGCAGCACCGGAAAAAGTGGAAGCTTCCCCCGGAGTCACCAACAGGGAGAGCACAGCGGCTCAAGCCGGGGCAGGATTAAACCCAGAGGATAAGTCAGATCCGTAGTGTTACCCAAAAAACAAAACAACCAGGGCTTCCCACACAGGTAGGCAACAGGTAGCAGACACAACGACAGACCCAACAGCGGTGTGTGACACGCTCTGACGCTCTCTGACATGCTCTGATGCTCTCCGACATGCTGTGTTGCGGTGAAAGAAGGCGGTGATCCGTCTGACTCGACCCAACGGTCGGGCTACAGCGGGCAACTTCAGCGCTTGTTGGCAGGCGAGGTTTAAGGTGTGAGCGTAACACCGGACATGTAGAAAGTTGCCCTGCAGCCAAGTTCATATTTGAAGCATTGTCAGTGACGAGAACCAGGTTGTGTGTCTCTATCCCCCACTCGTCCACCACAGCTTTGAGAAACTCACACATATTTGCGCCTGTGTGGCTATCATCCATAGCTCTCGTCTGAAGCACATATGAAGTTAGCTTCCTCACTGTTGACATGATGAGCTGTAACGGTCACATATGAGACGGTGGCTCTGGATGTCCAGGCATCGCAAGTTATTGCTACCCTGAGAGCAGACTTGAGGGACTCTTGCACTAAAAACTTTGTCTCCTTGTAAAGACTTGGAATCGACTTGTGAGTGAAAAAGCTCCGGGATGGTATCACAAACCTTGGCTCCATATTGTGGTCCATGTAGTGGAAGCCATGGTTTTCCACCACACTGTATGGCCTCATATCTTTGGCAATAAAATAAGATATTGACGTTGTGATTTTCTTAGCTCGCTCTGAGCCTGGGGCTAGTTTTGTCATGTTGTGGAGAGTACATTGATTCGGTGGAATGACGGGCTTCAGGTTGTCATCTTTAATCCACCCAGCCTCCTCCAGATGAAAGTGAGAAATGTGAGCCCTCAAGTTGCTTGTATTGCCGCAGTGCTTCAGTTTAGTGTGGCAATGTCAACAGATCGTGTGCATTCTATCGACATGTTTAGAGCTCCTGCCATGAAAACCAAAATGAATCCACACGCTCACTTTGAGCCCAGATGGAGCTGGGTGGATTGGTTGGTTGCTTGTTGCTGGTTGTTCCTCGTCCATTTTACACACCTGCTCGTACGGCTCACTCGCTCTGGCCGCTGCACGCACTTGTGAACTGGAACTGGGTGTGCTCGCGTGACGTTCAACTTCCGTTGACCGCGGGATAACATTTTTACAAACTAAAATAATGCAAAAAATAATCGATTTTTGAAAATTTAATAATCGATTCATACTCGTTAGGTAAGGTGGACCATATATCAATGGGGATACAGATTGTGCACAACACCTGCTGGTCCTGACTAATTCTTAGCACTGGCTAGCATCATAGCTAGGCGATCATTAGCATTTAATAGAACCCTGGAGTTCCTGGAGGAGTATAGCAATTCAGAGCAGGTGATTGTACACTAATGAAAACGTAATTATGAGTATTATACTCAATTTCTGCCAATAAATACCCCATAAATCTTACACACTGAAGCTTTAACATACACAATTTTTATTTATTTTCTCTGAAGGGACATGGACATATACTGTAACAAGAATAATGTAAAATCTACAGGAACTTGCTGGCAGCAATTAACTAGTAAGTTTCTGTAATACATTTCATAGTATGCTTACTGTAAATTTAATCACAGTACCTTTAAAATACTGTGACTGTTGTTTCAATAATAATTACAGTATTGAAATTATCATCACAGTTACTATAAGAGGCTGTTGCATTAATTTTAATACTGTAAATGAAAAAAATGAACATTTCTGTCCCTTCTATCAACCTAAAAAACTAAAAAATACACATTTTTATTTTCTCTGCACACAACTCGCATTTGTGTATTTGTTAATGTTGTGGAGGATATAAAGAGGATGGTTCCTTTTCTGTCTGCCACATAACAAACACTAAAAACATTAAATAATGCAAAATGTACTGTAAGAAAACAGATATTATTGTTTTTGCAAGTAAAAAAGAAAATCCCAGTCATTTACTGTGTTGTGATTTACAGTAAAAATATAATTACTGTACAAGTCACCCATCAATTAATTTTGACAAAGATGCTTAGCAGGTCTACAGCAACTTGTTGTATACAGGTTCAACAGTTTATTCATTTTAAAGTAATAATGCTGAAAAAAGATCCTCTACATTGAAAAGCTTACCTAATTAAAATTATCTAAGTATAATTAGCAAAATGTACTTTAAGTATGAAAAGTAAAAGTATCATAGTGCAGTATGAAATCATCATATGTTTGCAGTGTGGCTGTCATTTGAGAACTTTTCATGGTGTCAGAAAAACAGGCCTGTTTTCAGCTTTGTAACGATGCATTCTCCAGCTAATCCAAGAGGGTCTTTAAAGAGTTTACTTAGTTTAAGTATGAGGAGAATTTTCTCAACCTGTACAGAAAGACTTCATCCTTCATCAATAAATGTACTTAGTTACATTCCAACCCTTAACATACAACATAAATACATGACAAAATACACAGTGTGTTAGTGTAATTAGAGAGCTAATGAATTAAGAGCTGCTATGGCAGAGGGGACAGCAGGTACTATGAAGGGGGCGCTACTGTCCCACATGCCCAAAAGACGCTATTTGGTAAGCCATTAGGGTTTTATTTGAAGGAGCCTATGAGTTCTGGTAAATGGTACACGGTCCTCTGAAGCACAATCATGACAAATATCAATTTGTCATCAATTTGTTTTGTTATTATTGGACAGACAAAAGGGTAGGGGATAGTCAGATAAGTGCAGAATGGTTAACCCCAAGATGTTAGAGCGATATTCCACCTTGTGAGAATAACCCACTCAGTATGTACTCACCACTGTGATGATGGGTGAAAGTCTTCAGTTCACCAAACAATCCTGGAGTTTTAGGAGAAACAGGGTAGCAGCCTCATCCAGTACAATGGCAGAGATCGGTGACCACTGAGTGGGTTATTCTCACAAGGTGGAATATAGCTTTAACTATTATTCACTTCGACAGTTTTTAATAGTTTTGTATGAGCTGTCATCCCACTAAGCCTGTCTCTTATTGATTCAGTAACATTAGTCAAATTAGTCAAACTTGACTCCATTTGTTAACCATTAAGCAAGTAGTTAATGATGACACCTTCAGGTCAGGTCACTTCTTCAGAGATAAACAACAGGTTGAATATAAACCAGAGTGAAGTGTGTGATCTGCTGTCTGGAACCTTTTCTCTGCCTGAAAAAACGCTGAACCCACTGCTGACTAAATCATCCTGCTCGACCTGCTCACTTCATCTCATCCTAACCATCTTTTTATACACTTTTGATTTAGCAATTGAGTAGAAACAGTATTATCTACAGTATCTGCCTTCCCTCTCTGCTTTTCCTCTCCCATTCCTCCTCTTTTCTCCTCTTAAAGGGATAGTTCACCCAAAAATAAAAACAGTGTTGCAGAATCTCCCAAACAAAGGAAATGAATAGTGACCAGTTTTCAAACATAAAAAAATGACCAACCATAAAATGCCTCCATACTGCTTGTCTGGCATAATCTAAGTCTCCTGAAGTCCCAACATGCCATTTACACATCATCACACCACACACACCCAGTTCAGACGGTGTGCGTGTGCACATGAATGTGGCTCCAAGCTAAGGATCTACAGTGAAGATTCAGTCTAAAAACACGATGTAAATAACATTTTAGTCAACTTGGAATGCTGGGGCTTTAGGAGACTTGGGTTACATTATTGGGGCATTTTATGTTTTTATTCTGTTGTTTTTTATTGTCATGTTTGAAAACTGGTCACCATTCACTTCCACTCTTTGGGAGATTCTGCAACACTGTTTTGTTTTGTGGACTAAAAAAAAACCTGACCTCCAATCAGCAACAGGGTGAGTAGATAATGATTGACTTTTATACATGAACATTAAGAGAATAAAAACATGGTGCAGTTGTGTCCAGATGATGTCACTTCTGTTTGACTGACTGATTGGACATGGGTGGTGGAGATCACTCGCTATTGCAACAGTAATAGTATCAGTGCATTTTAATGAAGGTGACAAAGAAAGAAAGAGAAAACATTAGCAAAGCTGAGCTACCATATTCAACATGTGACTGGATGCTGAATCTGCAGGCAGACCCCAGGCTGTGTGGACAGGCACTTCCACATCATCGATCCAGACTCCCAGCACCCCTCAGGACTATGTGCTCAGCCTTCTCCTGTACTCATGTTCACATGCGACATGTGTGGCCACTCACAGCTCCAACAACATCATCAAGTTTGCTGATGATACAACCTGTCATCAGCCTGATCAACAGAGATGATGATGACTCTAGAGTCAGTGTGAGTGAGTATGTTTGTCCCACAGGCAGGGAAAGACGACACCTCGCTCTTTTGATAAGAAACTGACTGATCATAAATAAATAAATATAAATTATACACACACAATTACAAAAATAAATTAAAATATTCTATAAAATACTAAATACCAGGGCCTTTATTAGCCTTGAATTATTTTTATTAACCTTTTATTAGCCTTTATTCAAGAACAGTAAATGCTGAATTGGCTTTTTCCCAACTGACTAAACCTCCGATCATATAGACACCTTACATACAATTTTTAAAAAGCCTTTGATTCCATTTGGCATGAAAAAACATTTCTTCAACATCCTTCAAAGTGGAATAGGTGGTGAGGTGTATGATCTCATCAAATGCATGTACCAGCACAACCAGCGTGCTGTGAAAATTAACATTCAAAGACTAGAATATTTTAATCAAGTGCGTGGTGTGAAGCAAAGATGCTCTCAAAGTCCTATATTCTTTAAAGCAATATTCCACCCCTAGATGGTAATCCACTCAATATGTGCTCACCCCTATGCCGATGTGAGGATAGGTGAAGATCTTCAGTTCACAAAACAATCCTGGAGTTTCAGCAGAAAACAGGGTTGCAGCTAATGGCAGTGAATGGAGACCATGGATAAAATGTAAAAAAAAAAAAAAAGAACAGTGGACAGACCACAGACCACCAGGAAATTCGCAGCGGATCTACTAAAAGAAGTTGTGGAGTTGGAGGAAAAGCTGGTCTGGGAGAACCTCCAAGGCACCTGATCCTAAAGATTCATCATGGTCATGTTTTTGATGACATCTTCCGCAAGGTTACCAGCAGGAGAGAATGATCTTTTTAAGGGCAGCGGATTCAAATATTTAGAGACCTCCCTCAAGAAGTTGCCAGAGCCCGAGCGGCTTTCACCCCAGCCAGGAGACTGCTTCAGGATAAGTCTGGAGTCCGGTTTGGGATTGCATATCCAGCTAAACTACGGGTGACACACAATGGCACAGAGTTACTGTTTACTTACCCAAAGGAAGCCTTTGCTTATGCTGAATGTAATTTTGGGCAGGGGTAAACAAAGTCGAACGGTAAAGTAGCATTACTCCTTGCCCAATTGATAATCCAAATAAGGGACACAGATAATGCCATTTCAACTGCTGTATTAATCATCAGTGTTATTGTGTGTCCACGTCATACAATAAGTATAAGGCATTTCAGCAGACTACGTTCAGCATACTTGTTATTGTTGTTATTTCAAGCTCCTATTTTTAGGGGGCCAAGCCCGCCGGGCCTGGGGGACGCGTATGCACAAGCATACGCGTTTCCCAGGACCAGCGGTGCTGGGAACCCTATTGTTTTTGTTCAGATTTTTATTATAGTTTCCTATTTTTATTCTTCCATTGATAAAAGTGGTGCTGCAGACTAAACTGTGCAAAGGAGGGTGCTGCAATTTGGAAGGTTGGTCCAGACCCCTGCACGTACCTCATACGCAAAAAATGACATATGTGTGCCAGCAGGGGGAACCAAGGGAAACGCATTTTAGGCTATAACTCCCACACCATATGTTGCACATTCAAAAACCTCATACCCTCAGATTCCCTGAATAGCCGTGAATCAGGTGGGATGGGCCACGCCTATTTCCGCCTATAAAGTTTTTTTCCGCAAAATCGCGAAAACTGGAAAACCTACTTTTTCGAACTCCTCCTAGTGTTTAACCTCCATCTGCACGAAACTTTGCACACCCAATCTCCAGACTGGCCTGATCAAAAGTTATCAAAATAATTTTGCTACTCCAAAAAATATGGTACTTATAAATAAACCATTTTTTTCTGCTAGCTAAAAATCACATACTGTTGCATATTTTTGTCAAAGTAAAACCTATCAACATCAAACTCAGTTCACTTCTTTCAGAGGTCAACCAGAGGCTCTGTGCCAAATTTGGTGCAAATTGGCCAATAGGGGGCGCTATAAACAGAGAAACATCAAGTGACATGAAAGTTAATCCGATTCGCACGAAATTTGGTGAGCATGA
Organism: Lutjanus campechanus; assembly: GCA_027495735.1. Lineage (NCBI taxonomy): Eukaryota > Metazoa > Chordata > Actinopteri > Lutjaniformes > Lutjanidae > Lutjanus > Lutjanus campechanus. The sequence continues at coordinate 2,753 of JAJHUR010101459.1, read as the reverse complement.
TGTGGAGTCACTTCCAAGGCCAGTCGTTAAGTTTAGTAATGTTTGGTCAAAGTGGGCGTGGCTTGTAACAACAAACATATTCAGCCTTTCACACTTCCAGTGCTCTTCCCATTACAATAAAGGAGCAACGAACGGGCCCTTGTGTCCTGTGCGTGTCGGCATGTGGGCGATCCAGATTTACGATCATATTTATTTGCGTTCCCTGGGTTCAGCGAGAGCCAGGGGCTGAGTCACGCGGGGAGGCTTGGCCCCCGTTCATAACTGCTTGCAGTTCTAGTTTCTACTTGAAATATTTAACTGTTAGGATTTTTTTTGACGCTGTTATAGAAAACATGCACTCGGACTTTATGTCCTGTTTTGTTGTTAACTTCTTAATTGTTGTAGAGCTACGAGTTGTTTCTTGTAATAACCACATTCAGAGTCTTAGGGATGAGATAAGGAGGTGACTTTAGTTATATAGTCTTAGCTGTATACTTTTTCCCCTCTCTTTTCTATTTATTTTCTTTCTTTTGTTCTTTTCCTTTTTTGCTCCCTTATTGTAGTTCTTATCCTCCTGCAGCAAGTCTGCACGGTGCTCTGGTAGTGACAGTTAGATGACGAGCTTGTTTGTTTGCATGAAGGGGGGGAATGGGGGAGGGAGGGAGGAGTGTCACCCTACAGATGACAGTGTAGCATACAGTTATGATACAGGATAATATGAGTGTACCTAAGGAGAGAACGGGTGAAATAATTTTTTCCTCTTGGAATGTCAAAGGTATTAAAGCGATATTCCACGCAAAAATGAAAATTCACCATCAGATATACGAAGTCTGGCGATACATCGACGCCATGTTTACATGCTACCTGCTACAGTTGACATTTCAGCTAAAAACATGGTGTAAATGGCATCTTTTCTCTCTAACTCAGGGGTTATATTTTTGCAGGAAACACATTTAAAGAAGGACTCACATCTCAGACTTAGATGTAAATGGATAAGCCAAGTCTACCATTATTCCTTTACATTTAAGACCAGAGGAGTAGCCATTGTGATCTGCAAGGGAGTTCTTTTTAGGGCTGGGCGATAAAACGATAACGATATCTATCGTGATAGACATGTGATCAATATCAATAGAAAATACGTTTGATAGAGCGTTCGATAATTTCACTGAACTCCGTTCGGAAAAAAACAGGAAGAAAAGCCCAATCCCGAACCGCAAGGCATTCTGGGGGATGTAGGCCATGGAAGGGCTTTAGCCTCTTGGCCTCTCTCGGCCCAGCTAAGTAAGGTAGGTGGCATGAACAAACTCACTCACTCCTTGCTGGTAACCTAGCAACTAGAGATGCACCGATTGACCGGCCAGAGACGGGAACCAGCGCCACATATCCGATTCTATGCCCGTCATATTCGCACACATACTCTGCATGATGGTCGCATCATGCGTGCAGCACATACTGGCTGTAATGTCACACCCACCACAGCGCTGATTATAGCAGCACACACTCAGACGCATGCTCGCATGAAGTCAGTGTTAGCGAGAGACTCCAAGAACAGGATAAAGAGAAGACAGACAGTCTACAAC